>PVLA01005405.1:128878-147550 GCA_004027455.1 Hydrochoerus hydrochaeris | reverse complement strand
TTTTTTTTGCTACCAGGGATCGAACTCACAACCTAGAGCTTGCCAGGCAGGTGCTTACGCTGCTGAACTAAACCCCTGGTCCTTCATTTTCTTTATTCCCAATGGTACTTGGACACTGGGCATTGAGGCACACACCTGTGATGCCAGCCTGGGCTGCCTCAAGAGACCCTGTCTCAAAATAAGAAATAAAGAGACTGGGAATGTAAGTCAGTGTGGAGCCCTGGATTAAGTCCTCAGTACCACAAAAACCAAAACCCTCAAGAAACTTAATATTTGACTCTTCCTAGTGCAAGGATCTGAAGTGTGTGGGTTATATATATTGTAATTTGTAATCCCAGCACTCTGGAGGTTGAGCCAGGAGGATCACAAATCCAATCCCAGCCTGGGAATTTAGTGGTTTAGTGAGACCAGTCTCAAAACACAAACAAAACTGACAAAAAACACACAAAAAAACGTGGCTGACTTGCCTCAAAATACAGGTTTTACAGAGTTGTGTGACTTGGCTTTTTAAAATGTTTTCCCCCTGTCTGGGCAGAATAGGCAAAGTTTATTGTGAAGCAGATATAGAGAATTATACCTTTAATGCAGAAACAACTCCAAACCCGCTCAGCCACTTTGTCTTTGACCAAGGAGCCAAACACCTTCACTGGAAGAAAGATAGCTTCTTTAATAAATGGTGCTGGAAGTATTTGGGTTTCCATATGCTGAAGATTAAAGCTAGACTCATGTCTTTCACCAAGCCCTAAAATTAAAATTGATCAAAGATCTAAATATTAAAATAGAGGTACTCAATCTTCTGGAAGATAGAATAGGTAGAACCCTTGAAGACATTGGTGTAGGCAAAGACTATGAATTAAAACCCAATCACACAGAAAATACCACAAAGAATCAACAACTGGAATCTCAAAAAGATATATATATATATACACACACACACACATACACACACACACTAGGGATTGAACTCACAACCATGTGCTTACCAGGTAGGTGCTTATACCGCTGAGCTAAATCCCAGGCCCTAAAAAGCTTTTTTGCACAGCAAAAGAAACCACTGAGGGGCTGGGGATTTAGCTCAGTGGCATAAGCACCTGCCTTGGAAGTGCGCTGTCGTGTGTTCGATTCCTGGTACCAAAAAAAAAGAAAAGAAACCACTGAGTGAAGAGACAACCCACCATGTGGGAAAAATTGTTTGCCAGCTGTTCCACAGACCAAGAACTAATATCTAAAATATATACTAAAATATATAAAGAACTCAAAAAAATCAGATCCCTCCCCAAATTTAGAGACCCAAAAATGGGCATCTTAAATGAATAGACATTTCTCAGATGAAGAAGTAGAAATGAAAAAATGTTGAACATTACCAGTCATTAGAGAGATGCAAATTAAAACAATGTTGAGATCCTGTCACATTTCAGAATGACTATTATCAAGAAATCAATAATGAATGCTGGAAGTGCTGTGGGGAAAAAGACTCTTCTTCACTGTTGGTGTGAAGGTAGGCTGGTGCAACCGCCATGTAAATAAGTGTGGAGATTCTTCAAAGAACTAGATTGGAGGTTCCATTCAACCCAGCTATTCCCTTCTGGGTATCTCCAAAAAGAATTAAAAGCATCATACCTCAGAGATACATGCACACCAATGTTTATTTATAGCGGCACAGTTTGTAATAGACAAGTCTTGGAAACAACCCAAATGCTCATCAACCAATGAAGTGATAAAGAAGATGTGTTTTTTATACAGTGGACTACTACTCTGCCATAAAGATGGATATGCTTGCGACATTTATAGCTAAATAAATGCACCTCGAGACCATACTCCCAGGTGAAATAAATTGGACACATATGTGTAAATACTGCATTGTTTTGCTGATGTGAGAAACAAAGTGTAAATGATTGTTACTGGGAAATGAGACGAAAGTGTTCAAATAAGAACAAGGGTGGAGGGAGGGGGAAAAGAAGGAAGGACAAGAAAAACTGGAAACAAAGCTTTTGTAACAGAGAGGAAGAGGAAATGAAGGAAGGGGAGGGGAGTGGGGAAAAAGCAAGATATATCATGTACGAGTACACATTTCCTATGATGAATGTTATTGTGTATATCTAAAATGTACCAATAAAACAGACAAGAATTACATCATCAAGCTATTTGGGAGGCTGTGGCAGGAGGGTTGCAAGTTCAAGCCCAGCCTGAGAAATTGAGCAATTTAGCTAGATTCTTAGAAAAGAAAAAGGGTTGGGGATGTAGAGGACCCTTAGTTTGTATCCCCAGTGCGGGGTGGAGGGAGGGAACTGTGTTGATTTACCACTTGGTTGAGGGAATTTTTAAAGTTAATTTTATTGGTGCACTTTTGTTATACATAGTGATCACTTTCATCATAGGAAATTTGTGCCTGATTTTTCTCTTCTCCCAGTTGGTGGGCAAGCACTGTCCCACGGAGTCCTCTGTTCTGAGTTTGACAGTAGGCAAAATCAGCACTGAAGAGTTTGCCTGATTTTTCTTTACACTTTGTGCCTCAGGAAAGGTTGCTGTACATTGCTGTGCTTCCGCTGGGTTTGCTTCTTTGAAGAGAGGGTTTAAACCCAGGAATAATGGGGATAATAGCACAGCCATAGCGTGCTTCCTACTCTCTCCTGTGGTTGCAGGTCATTTTCTTTGCACCTCTGCCCCTCCCTGCACCTTTTTGTCTTTTTGAGACAGGGTCTCATCATACAGTTCAGGCTGGTTTTGAGCTCACTGAGTAGCCCGGGCTGACCACAAACTTGTGACAATCCTCCTGCCTCAGCCTCTGGAGTGCTTGGGATTACAGACACGTGCCACCAATGCCCAGGTCCTTTTTTTGTTTTTGAGCAGGGTCTTAATATTTAGTTTAGTGTGCCCTTGAATTTACAGCAGTCCTCCTGCCTCAGCTTCTCAAATGCTGGGATTACAGGTGTGTGCTACCCTTTGGTGTTCGTTGTTTTGAAACAGGGTCTTGCTGTGGATGTAGCCCAGGCTGGCCTTGGACTGTGGTCTTACTGCCTCCTCCTCCTGAGTGCTAGGGTTATATAATGTGTACTACTACACTTTCTTTCCTTTTTTTATTTTTATTTTATTTTATGAATTATTTTTATTTTTTGAGACAAGGCTTTGCTATGTAGTTCTGGCTGGCTTTAAATTTACTATATAGCCCAGGCTGGGCCTGAATTGGTGATTCTCCTGCCTCTGCTTCCTGAGGACTGGTATTACAGATTTGTGCCACCATGTCTGGCTTCTTTCCTCCCTTGCTTCTTTTTCTCTCCATACTTCCTCCTCCCTCGTCTCCCTCTCCCTGCTCTTTGTCTTTCCTCCACTGAGGATTGAACCAGGGCCTTCACACTGAGCCACCCCCCCCTGCCCTTTTTAAATTTTAAGATTGAGTCTTGCTAAATTGGCTGGGCTTGCATTTGTGATCTTTCTGCCTCAGCTTCCCAGAGTTGGGATACAGTTGTGGGCCACCAGGCAGGCTCCAACCGCCTTTTAACTGTGTGAGACTGAGGAGCACAGTGACTCTGTGCCCTGCCGGCTGGCAGCGGGATCCTTGTTCTCTCTCTGGCTCGCTCGGTGGGCCTCGCAGCTCCACCCGCAGCCGCAGCCGCAGCCGCTGTGGGGAGGTAAACAAGCAGGGTGGAAGCAGACCCCTCCGCCTTACCCGTGTGCTGCAGTCTCCTGCCCTGCAGTCAGACGCTTCCGTTTCAAGAGGAGCATCAGGGGCTTAACTGTGGAGACGCGGAGGGCACCGCCCGCGGACGGGCGGCCGCGTCCCTCCGTGGCCTGCCTGAGGGCTCCGCAGCTGCTGTGGGTGGCGGTGGAGTGGCCGCTTCTGGGCGTGCAGCCAGTGGCCCGACCGCGGCTGCATTTCCTTTGCTCCAAATGGAAGGAGAGTGATGAGAAGAATTGAATTTCTTAGGAAATTTGGTAGTTTCCCTCCTCTCCTATTCCTGTTTGCTTATTAGAAAGTATTGATTGTGAAATAGAGTTTATTAGATTTGGGGTGGGCATTGATTAGCTGTAACCCAATTATAAATCCTGGGAGGACTGTGTTTGTAAACATGTGCTTTACCTGTTCTGGGGCTCTGGTCCTGCTGTGCCTACTAATCAACTGGCTGCAGCCAGCAAGGGCAAGATCTATATCCACTGAGCTGAGAATCGCCCTGCTTTTGATTTATGTTAATAGGGTCCTCTTGGATTCCAATTTGTTTTCTCCGGATAAGTACATCTTCTACTTGACAGCCTATTTTAAGGACACAGGAATGTTTTGAATGGAGGCTAAGGCAGAGGCATGATCTATATTGTATAATGTAAACTGTCTAAAAGACTTATCTTTCTGTCTCTGTTTTTTTTCCTTTATTTTTTTCTTGCAGTTTTCTCTAAGCTATAATCGAATATGAAGGGTTAGTGAAAACTCAGTAGAAATAGGCCTTACTAAAATTTTATGTTAGACATGAGCTTATGATAGAATCTTACTGTGTAGCTCAGGCTAGCCTCGAATTTGTGGCAATCTTCCTACCTTAGCCTCCTGAGGGCTGGGATTGCAGGTGTGTGCCATCACAACTGGCTCTTTTGAGGATTTTTTTTTTTTTTTTTTTTGGTACTGAGGATTGAACTCACGACCTTGTGCTTGCCAGGCAGGCACTTACACCACTGAGCTAAATGCCTAGCCTCTTTCAATGATTTTTCCCCCAGTTTATTTCAGAATTGCCCAATGAACAATCTCTGCTGAGCATTTCTAATCTAAGTACCTGCTGAGTCAGGTACTTAGATTAGAAACGGATGCTGGTGTACACCTGTAATTCCAGCAATTGGGAGGCTGAGGCAGAAGGAAGTTTGAGGCCAACCTGGACTACATGGTGAGTTCAAGCCCAGCCTGAATTACATAGTGAGAACCTGTCTCAAAACAAAACAAACAAATATCTAGTCAGGGAAAATTTTTGTGCTTTGTTGTATACTCAATGGTAAATCTCCTTTTTTGGCTGTACGAGAGAGATGACATCTAAGATAGAAACTTTTATACTTTGGATATATCTCTTCCTTAAACAAAAATTTGATTTTGATTTGGAAGTTAGTATTTTCCAAAAGTCATGAATAAAATTAGCTTTGCTGCTTCAGATTTGTGCACAGGTAAAATCTGGGTCCTCTTTAGTTCCTTAGTTTTTACTGGATGAGCTTAGGTTTCACATTTTAGAGTTTAGGATTTAAGACAGAGAGGGAGCTTGGTTAATATGCAGGAGGATCTGGGAGGTGAGGGACGATGTGAAAATCCATAGTGGAGACCTGTGGGACTTCAAGGTTTCATGCTGGGTGCGTGGGAGGGGAGAATTCCTTGAAGCAAGATTGGAAAATGAAGCATGATTCCCAGAACTTTTATATAGAAGTGAAAGGTATGCCAAAACTTGGTCTGAAGTAGGATTGCAAATATATAGGGCTAAACTTGAAAGTAGTGTAGTATCCAGTTATTTTGAAATCAGATTTAATTTTTGGCTTATTAACTGCTATTTTCTGCCTTGGGTCTTTTTCTAGAGGAATTTTTAAAGACAGTCAAGTGCAGTGTGATTTATGATTCAGTGAAGGCCAAGTACTTTGCAGTGAGGAGGCCCTATTTACTTTGGGGAGATCGATAGGCACATCAGTCTGCAGCATACTTCCTGCCTTAATGGGCCTAAGCGCGATCAATACTTGGAGTTTAACTCTACCATCAGTCTGTGGGCAGTGTGTGCTTTGCAGCCCTCCTTCTGTCAACCTCAGATATATGGCCAGCCCTGTTATAGATGGAGCTAGTTACACTTTTCTGTTTGCTTTGGATCGGCTTTAAGCCTTGTCCACTGGTACACTTAAGGGATGTAAAATGTGTTGTGCTGCAGGCCAAGGCATGATTTAGAACTTGATGTTACCTGGCCCAAGGAGGGGGTGCTGGACAGATGTACAAGATCTATTGCATGGCTGTTTCTTTTTTTTTCTTCCCAGTGAGAAGTATTTTGGCAGACTCTTCAGCATCCTAGGGAGGATACTGCTACTGACAGGCTTTCTTTTATTTTTTTAAAAGACTTCATATTTTTAAGAGCCGTTTTAGGTTCTTAGCAAACTTGAGAGCAAGTTGCAGCAAGATTCTGTATGTTCCTTACCTCTACACACTACAGCCTCCTCTAACAAGAACATTCTCTGCTGTGGTGGTGTTTGTTATGATTGATGAACCTGTTTCCTCATGTTGCTTGATGTTATATGTTTGCGGGTTGGACAAATGAGTATGACCTGTCTCCACTGTATCTACAGATATGCTACAGATTCTTTTCATTGCCCTAAAATGGGACCTTTCTTCACAGGTTGTCTAACCATGGCCCAGGTAGAAAAACGGGGAGGTTTGCTCCGGAAATCTTCAGCCTCCAAAAAACCACTAAAGGAAAAAGTGGTGCTGATGTATGATGAGATCTTCATGGTAAGTCCTGGAACTGGGTCATACTTCATGGTTGCTTAGTCCAGAGCAGGAAGGTCTGTTTGCTACCTTTGAGTTTACCTGGGGCAGTGGGGAGGAGATAGTGGGCAGGAAGCGGGAAGCAAGGTCAAGGACAACAGTGAACTCTCATAGTAGGGTTATGATCGTGTAATAATTCATACAGACTTTTGGGGTTGTTCTTATAGTTGAGGTTATGAAATAACAGGAAGGAGGCAGGAAGTCTGAGGAAGTTTCTTTTCTGAATATCTTTTTTTGAGACAAGATCTCACTGTGTAGTTCAGGCTGTCCTTGAACTCATCATGTAGCCCAGACTGCCCTGAATTCCTGGTAATCCTCCTTCCTCCTTCCAAGCGCTGAGATTTCAGGTGTGCACCACTACACCCAGCCTCATTATTTAACTTTTGATGCAGGAAATATATATTTATGCACAATGTCTTCTATTAAAGAACAACTCAGCTGGGCGTGGTGGCTCACTCCTGTAATCCCAGCACTTGGGAGGCTGAGACAGGAGGATCATTGCGAGCTTGAGACCAGCATGGGCTACAAAGTGAGCTCAAGGCCTGCCTGGATGGCATAGTGAGACCCTGTCTCAAAAAGGGAAGAAAAAAAAAAAAAAAAAAAAAGAACAACTCCTCCTCCCAAAATTGTTCTTTTTCCCATTGCAGTGGTTTAAGATGACCAAATACTTTTAAAGTTAATTTTGAAAGATGAAGTTGACTATATGTAGTATTCTTAGTGTTGAACATGGTTTTCTGATTCAGACAGAAGACCCCAGTAAATGCAGTCCTCGGTTCTGGGAAGAACTCTTCCTCATGAAGGTGAGACTTGGTGTTGCCTGTGGGGTTTCCCCGTAGCTAAGATTGCCAGCATAGCCTGAGTTCCAGGTGCTGCACTGAAAATGTGCTCAGTTCCTTCCTGTTTCGTTGGCAGGTGAATTTAGAGTACCTGGAAGGCAAGCTGGAATCTCTTGATGGTGAGGAGTTAATGAAGATCAAGGACAATATTAATTGCTTATTTCAACACTGCATTCAGGCTCTGGGAGAGGAGCATCCAATTCGAGTTGTGAATGCATTGCAGGTATAAGTCTGGGAAACCGGGAAGTCTTGTTTAGTAGGACAAAGGAATTGTAACCCAACCACTGGAATCTGAGGAATCTAGAATTCCCTTTAGGTATGAGGTTTTCTTTTCTTTTTTCAAAATTGTCTTTTATTTTTATTTTTTTTTATTGTTTGGCGCTGAGGACTGAACCCAAGGCTTCCAGCTTGCTAGACAAGCATTCTACCACTGAGCTAAATCCCCAGCCCCTAAAAAAGTTCTTTAATCAATTATCTTTGTCACATTTGCTTAGCCATCTTTTTTATACTGATGCTTATTGTGGTAATCTTGTCCATTAGTATAATTTTTTCTAGTATCATTTGTTCTGATGATGTAGCTCAGTGGTGGAGCACTTACCTGGTACTTTTAAGGTCCTGCTTTTGGTATCTCACATTGTGGGCTACTGAGCCCTGCTCAATTTTCTCATCTCTCTCATTTTTTTTGTTATTACAATCAGAGTTATTGGTACATTTTATGTAAATATAATGATCACATTCATCATGGAGAATTTGTACTGATACATGATATACCCTGTTTCTTTTTCTCTCAGTTGAACCTGGGGCCTTTTCACTAGGGTACATCTGTAGCCTTTTTTATTTTTTACTTTGAGACAGGATCTTGCCAAGTTGCCCAGACTAGACTTGAGATTCTCCTGCCTACCAGAGTGCTGGGATTATAGGCCTGCATCATGATGTGCAGCATTATTATTACCTCTTGGGTTGGTATCCCAGAAAGATAGATTTTATTTGTCCTGTTGCTTTGTTAACCTTCGGCAGAGTGTTCTGTACTTTGAAGTGTAGAATAAGAATTCATTGAAAGTTGAATGTTGGAATTGTACTTTCATTAATTATAATGAGTCATTGAAGGGGAATGAGTTGTATACTATTTTATTTCAGAGGAAATAAGTTGATCCTATGTCACGTAATGACCCCTAAAAATATATTACATTATTATGATAGCTAATATTTATTGAGCTTTAACAAAGATATGGGGACTGTTCTAAGTGCTTCAGGATGTTCACATAGTTTCACAGTATCTCCGTAAAGTGGATACTATTCCTATCCTTCCTACTCTCTAGATGAGAAAACTGGCCCACTAGAAAGTCAGTATGTACAGACTGTCAAAGCTAGTAAGTGGGATATGGAGGTGGGAAACACTTGGTTAAAATTTGAAGTAGTTGGTTATTAACATCTAGGGACTTATATGTTATAATTACTAAAAAATAGTTACTAAAATGTTGAACTACAGCATAAATGCTAAAATTAATGGCTAATATTTTTTTGTGTCACTGAGGAGTGAATGGCACTCAGGGCCTTTGTGCTGAGCCACACCCCCAGCGTCCCTTTTTTTTTGTAATATTTTATTTTGAGACAGGCTCTCAACTAAGCTGCTTGGGTGGGCTCCAAGAGTTCTGGGATTACAAATGCATGCCACCATGCTGATTTTCACAAGATTTTTTTTTTTCTTTTTTGTCTTTTTGAGACAGGCTCTCACCATGCAGTTCATGGCCTTGAGCTCACTTTGTAGCTCAAGCTGGTCTCAAACTCGCAACAATCCTCCTGCCTCAGCCTCCCAAGTGCTGGGATTACAGGCATGAGCCACCATGCCCGGCTCATGCTGATTTTCAATAAAGAAAAGTTTTACCAATCCCATCAAAAACTAATTTTTATGTATTTGTTTCTTTCTTTATTTAGTTTTTTTTTGGTACCAGGGATTGAACGCACGGCCATGCGCTTTCCAGGCAGGTGCTTATGTCGCTGAGCTAAATCCCTGACCCTTATTTAAGTTTTTTGATATAGGATCTTGCTTTGTAGTTCAGGCTGGCCTGGAACTTCCTGCAATCTTCCTACCTCGGCCTCCCAAGTGCTGGGATTACAGGTGTGCACCACCATGACTGGTCTGCCATCTTTTTTAAATTTTTATTTTGAGTATTACTGTTTAGTCTCTGCCTGCAATACAGTTTTGAAAAAGAGGTTGGCCAAAAATCAATAACAACAACAAAAAAAAGAATGGCAAAATAAAAATTAGAATGACAGCAGTTGAAGTTGCTTTCCCTTTTTTAATTTATGGATTTTTCACATGCTAAATCAGCCTCATACTGATTTTGAATCTTATCGTAACAGAAATTGAAGATCAGCTATGTAGGAAAGAGATGTGGAGATTTTGACGTGAGGCCCCAGCCCTAGTGCTCTCCCAGTTTTCAGATTTTTCCCTAGAACAGATGCTTTCTCTGACCTCTGCAGACCTTGTGTGCACTTATTCGTGGAGTCCATCAGAAGAACAAGTCCACCTCTGGGTTTGACATCATCAATATGCTGATGGGCTTCGACAAGGCCGAGCTGTGCATGAAGGTGAGGCGGAAGTGCGAGTGGCATGGTGGCCGTCCCCACAGCCATTGCTGGGTGCCACTGGGCTTCTGATCCTGGAGGGTGGGTGATTACACTTGGCCTTGAATGTGCATATTTTTATTTAACAGATTTGTTTGTCTTAAAGAAAAAATTTAAATTCACATTTGAATTGAGGCATCTTTTTCCTATATGTTGAAGACTTAGCAGTTTATTTGTAATATGATTGCATTCATGTGAGTGTTTATGAAATTCAACAAACTATAACAAGTTAATATAGAAGTTACTTAAAAAATTTTTTTTTGTGGTGCTGGAGATTGAACACAGGGATTTGCACATATTAGGCAAGCAATCTACCACTAAAATACACCTCCTGGCCAATTGTGGCGGTACATACTGGCAATCCCAGCACTCAGGAGGCTGGGGCAAGCATACTGCTGTGAGTTCGAGGCCAACCAAAAAATAAAACAAAACAAAAAACTTCCAAAACATCCTCAGCCCTATTAAAATGTGATTTTGCAGTACTAGTGATTGAATTCAGGACCTCCCATTGAATTATGTTTCTAGCTTTTTTTTTTTTTTTTGTGCCATGGATTGAATTTATGACTTCATGCTTGCTAGGCAGGTGCTTACATCACTGAGCTAAATCCCTAGCCCTTCAGCCCTTTTTTTGGTATTGGGGATTGAACTCACAAACTTGTGCTTGCCAGGCAGCCACTTATACCACTGAGCTAAATCCCTGGTTCTCAGCCCTTTTTTAAAATTTTTTTTATTTATATTTTTTAAAATTTTGAGACAGTGTCTCACTGAGTTTTTTTCCCTTAAAGTTCAGTACTTTTTTTTTTTTTTTTTGATACTGGGGATTGAACTCATGACCTCACTCTTACCAGGCCAGCACTTGAGCTGCTGAACTAAATTCCTGGCCCCCAAGTTCAGTGCATGTTTGTTTAACATTTATTAAACAACTTTTTTTTTCAATCAGATTTTATTGGTAATCGCTGAGTTGCTAAGTTGCCCATGCTAAACTTGAACTTTTGATCCTTCTTCCTCAGCCTTCCGGAGAGTTGGGTCTCACTGTGTAGTGGAGGCTGGGCTTGAACTCAGGATGTAGTTCAGGCTGACCTCTATATATGGTGATCTTCTTTCCTTAGCCTCCCGAGTGCTGGGATTACAGGCATGTGTCACTGAGCCCAGCACTTTACTTTCTCATCATTGAGATACAGTGCCTTGGTTTTTTTTAGCTCATAGTTTGTTGAGGTTTCAGTCCATAGTCGACTGATTTCAAGGCAGGACAGCATCGCAGAGGGGCATGGTAGAGGAGAAACAGCTTGTAGAGTAGCAGCAGGAAGCAGAGAGTAATCAAGGGAGTTTTCAGGAAGAAAGACTCTCCTAGGTCATGCCCCCAGGGACCCTCCCTAACCAGACTTCCTGTCCTAAATCACAATTAACTGTCAAGACGTTAGGCCACTAACCACCTAATGCTGTCACACTCTGTTGATCCAGTCATCTCCCCACCCTACCTAGGGGCACATGAGGCTTTGGTGGGGATGTCTAGATAGACACTTTAACATCTGTATTTAATACTTGAAGAGCTGCCATACCATTTTTTATAGTAACTACTCTATTTTATAATTTTACCAGCAATATATGATGGCTTCAAATTCTCTACATCACATTAACAATTGTTTTTGTCTGTCCCATAGAGTTTTTGTTTTTTTTGAGAAATGTCTATTAAAATCTTTTGCTTGTTTCTAGATTGAGTTGTTTTCTTAGTTGCAAGAGTTCCTTACATTGAGTTGTAAGAGTTCCTTAGTTGTAAGAGTTGTAAGAGTTCCTTAGTTGTAAGAGTTCCTTCATTGAGTTGTAAGAGTTCCTTACATACTCTAGATATGAGTCCCTTATCAGATATACGATTTGCAGTGTTTAATACTATCTTAAATGAAGTTTTTTTCCTAACAGGAACATTGTCAAATTAGGCTCTTATCATTTACTAAATTTAATCAAAAAAATTAGCCAGATGTGGTGGTGCATACCTGTAATCAGCAGGAGACTGAGGCATGAATATTGCCATGAATTTGAGGCCAGCCTGTGCTACATAGTGAGACCCTGTCTCAGAAAACCAACAAACTAACCAACAAAAGAAATCTGGCTGGGTGCCAGGCATGGTGGTACATTCATGTAATCCTAGCATCAGAGGCTAAGGCAAGAAAATGGTGATTCTGAGTGACCTTACCAAGATCCTATCTCAAAATAAAAATATAAAAATTGGGTTAGGGATAGAGCTCAGTCTGAAGGCCCTACGAACAATCCCTAGTACCACAAGAAAAAAAAAATCTGACTGAGCATGGTTTCACAAGCCTGTAATTCCAGCTGCCAGCTTGCAAGCCCAGCTATTCAGGAGGCTGAGGCTGGAGGACTACTTGTTTCATGCCAGCCTGGGCTATACAGTGATCACGGAGACCTGGTCTCAAATGATTAAAGAAAAAAAGTGCTTGTATTGAAGCATTCTTATAATGCTTAGGTTACAAAAAAAATTATTGATGTACAATTATGAATATACAAAGATTTAATACCTATTGTCATGTTTTAATTCTGATTTCTTACAGTCCACATACATATCATGATGAAATCCCAGCTAGTTCCTTTATTGTTATATACTGCTTATATGGAATGACTGTTAACTATCTTTAGCCTTGACATCTTGTCATGAGTCTGAGAGTTTTGTATTCTGTAAACATTGATGTGTTTTCACTTGCACATCCCACAAGTACCTTGTGACATGTCCAAAGTGGAATCCCTTGTTTCTTCTGCATCTGTCCCTCTCTGTCACTTCGTTTCAGAATGGGGTACCTGTCTGGAAGTCCTCCAAGCATTGATAATCGATGTTTTTCCTCTCCTCCTAAGCATTGATAATCGATGTTTTTCCTCTCCTCCTGTGTGTATGTGTATCTGTGTGTATGGTGCTAAGAACTGAACCCAAAGCCTTCACACTGAACTACAGTTGATTTTTTTTTTTTTTTTTTGAGACAGGGCTTTGTTAAGTCATTAAATTGCCCAGGGTAGGCTTAAACTTGTGACCCTCCTTTCTCAGTCACCTAAAGTTCTGGGATTATAGCTGTATACCACCACATCCAACTAGGTTTCCCTTTTTCAGTCTGTCTTGTTCTAATTTAAAGATGTACATGTAGGTGGCAGGCTGCCAGCATTCATTAATTCTTTATTGTTTTGTACAGTTGTACCAAAGCACTTTCTCCAAAAATATCTAGTTTGAAGTTTCCCTTTTCTTTAACTTTTTAAGGCTTAGGCATAGAGAGGACTGATGTGGTTGCTTATTGTGTGTTATTCACGAAGAAGGGGTATAGATGTTCAGTGTGGTTTAATGTTGAATTATTCTCTTTCTCAGAACTTGATGGAGAGTTTGGACTCATTGCTTTGTGCAGAAGGTTCTGAAAGTCTGAAGAGCTTATGTCTGAAACTTCTTCTTTGCTTAGTGACTGTAAGTAATCCATTTCTGTTTGTCAAAAAATTAATACAAGGCCAGCTTATTAGAATAATTAAGTCCAAGGTTAGAAGGGAAAAGAGAAAAAAAAAAAAAAAAAAAACCTCTTACTGGGATATTGCATTACTGGACATCACTTGGGAGCACCCGCTGGCAGTTTCAGTCCAGCCTATGTGCTCTGGGATACTTAGCACCTTGGAAGGATCACAGCAGGAGAACTGCCACTTTTGAGATTGTCATATTTGTCTTTCTCATCCAAGCTCCCTTGAAATTGTTCTTGTTTGTTATTCTGAATGTTATTTGCTCTGACTTTGATTTTGTACCTGGAGGCAGGTCTATATTTCCTGGTAGAAGGAAGGGGTGGGGTGTAGTTCATCTACTTTACATGGTTCCCTTTCTTTGCTGCTGCTTGAAAACTTGGATTCGTAAACTTTTTCCATGTAGTTGAAGAATGAAATCTGAAAAACTAAAGCAAATGCTTGTGAGGGTATGATAATACTTTCACAGATGTAGGAAGTTTTCATCGGCTCATTTTCTACCCTCGTAGTGTCTAACTGTGGTGACTCTGGTGGCTTTGGGGTGCTTGTGAATGGTGTGCTAAGTATCTAATAGACTGTTGTAACATTTGTTTCATTTAGATGGTAAAGTAGGATACATATCAGGGTACCTCAGTAGAGACTTTAGTAAAAAAAACTTTTTATTACGTTCAGGTGACAGATAATATTAGCCAGAACACTATCTTGGAGTATGTAATGATCAATAGCATATTCGAAGCAATTTTACAGGTGAGTCAATTTTCTTGTGACCTCTTTGTCTTTGGAATAGACAATCTCCTCAGTTTTCCTCCCTCTCTGCCCTCTCCCTCCCCCCTTTCTTCACTTTTTCCTTTTTTTTTTTTTGTTTTAATTAAAAAATTTTTTTTTTCTGAGACAGTCTCACTGTGTAGTTCAGGCTGGCCTTGAACTCATGTTCCCTACACTGGCCTTAAACGCACAGCGATCCTCTTGCCTCAGCTTCCCAAGTGCTGGGGTTATAGGTGTACATTACCTTGCTCTTCCTTTCTTTCTTTGCAGTACTGGTGAATTGAACCTATGGCTTTTTACTGAGCTACATCCCCAGTGCTTGTTTTGTTTTTTCTTTCTTTCTTTTTTTTTTTTTTATTAGTACCAGGGATCGAACTCATGACTGCGTGCTTATAAGGTAGGCGCTTATGCCACTGAACTAAATCCCCAGCCCTTGTTTTGTTTTGAGACAGCGTCTCAAGTTGTTAAATTATCCGAGGCTAGGCTCAAACTTTTGATCCTCTTGTCTCAGCCTCTTAGAGGGCTGGTATTACAGACATTCACTTCCATGCCTTGTTTATCTCAGATTCTCTTGGTCTGTTTTCCCAGGAATCAGCAGTTAGCCCTGTGGAGTTACAAACTTCTGGTTCTTGTTACAGATACTCTCCCACCCTCCAAGTCGTAGGGAGCATGGATATGATGCTGTTGTCCTCTTGGCTTTGCTGGTAAACTACAGAAAATATGAGGTAAGAGGACCCCTTAAGGGACATTTGTTATTTTGCATAATCTTCTTAGATGTGGCCATTCCTGAAGGACTTTGCTTAACATAGAAGACACAGTCATGGTAAATGGCATAAAGATTAATTTTTTTTTTTTAGATGATTTTGCTGTATAGTTCAGGCTGGCATTAAACCTACTGTGTAGCCCAGGCTGGCCTAGAAGTCACAGCAGCCCTCTTGGCTTAGCCTCCTGTGTGCTGGGGCTACAGACATGCACCAGGATGGATGACACAGAGATTAATTTTGATAAACCAATTTCTTCTTGAGGTACTGGAGGTGAAACCCAGGTACTCTGTGCATGCTGGGAAAGCATGCAATCACTAAGCTGTACCCCACCACTTTAAAAACATTTCATTTGAAGATAGGGTCTCACTGTATAGGGCAAGCCAGCCTTGAACTTGCAACATTTCTGAGGCCCGTCTTGAACTTGCAAGCCTCTTGCCTTAGCCTCTTGAGTAGATAGTATCACAGACATACATCTCCATTCCTATCTGATAAACAACACTCTTAAATCCAATACATGGGGTAGAGAATAGAGTTGTTTAGAGGAATTCTGTAATATAAATGAATAAATATCTCAATGTAGTGTTTTTAAACCCTGCTTAGTAGAACCACCTATGAACTTTTTACAAAGAAATATAATTATATTAATATATATATATATATATCTCCCCCTCCTTGGTATTTTTGAGACAGGGTCTCAGTATATAGTTCAGGCTGGCCTTGAGCTCACTTTGTAGCCCAGGCTGGTTTTGAACTTGCAGTGACCTCCTGCTTTAACCTCTGGAGTGCTGGGATTACAAGTGTGCACCACCATGCCTGGGTTTTTTATTTTTTTGCTGTACCAGGTATTGAACTCCCCAAGGGTGCTCAACCACTGAACTCCAACCCTTTTTAATTTTTATATTGAGACAAGATCTTGTTAATGTTCCAAACTTGAAATTTTCCTGCCTTGGCCTTCTAAGTAGCTGTGGTTACATGCTACCTTCCTAGAACATAGTGATTTTTTTTTATGATTCATAGTTAGACTATTTGAACAGGTTGAAAGTGATAGGTAACACAAAATCTGGATATTTTTTTTGAGACGGGGGTCTCACCATGTAGTTCAGGCTGGTTTTAAACTCATTATATAGCCCAGGCTGGCCTCAAACTTGATGTGATCCTCTTGCCTCAGCTTCCTGAGTGCTGGGATTATAGGTGTGCACCACCATACTCAGCTGGAGCTTATATAAGAAGAAATATGAAAGAAGGAAAGGAGAGGCTGTGAAAGAGAAAACTTAAGGATGGATTGGAATATGTGGAGCCGTGTTAAAAATCCCAGGGACTGAGGGTCACTTTCATTTTCTTGGGGGAACTGGTGAATGGGGCATAGAACTACTAGTAAATATATAATTTATCACCAGTATCTGTTTTACTGGTGATCTGGAGGGTCTGTCATGGTAGGCATTATGATCTCTGTCATGTATAAAAAGCCTCTGGGCCTTAGTCTTTTTTTTTTTTGGACTGGGGATTGAACTCACCACCTTGTGCTTTTCAGACAAGTACTTAGGCCACTGAGCTAAATCCCCAGCTATGGGCCTTATTCTAAGAGTAAATAAAAAAGCTGAGGAAAAATGCTGAGCATAGTTAAAGGAGTTGAATTATATGTGACTGGAATGTGTCAGCCTCAGTGATGAGTGAGTATTTTCAGAGCAGTGTGGTGGACGCAGGCCATTCTGAGGTACTGGTTGGTGTCTCTAACTGTACTTAGTCCTTTTCCAGGCCAGTAGGGCTCCTTAAATGTCAGCCTGAAAAACTGGACATGGCCCAGAAGCTGGAGAAAATCCTTTTGTAAGAGTGAGATGTATATCTATGGTCTGTCAGAAGTTCCCAGAAGAATTAATGTGGTGGGTCAGGATAAGCTAGTGGGCATAAGTTATATGGGCTTTGCAGCTTTTGCTATAGTCATTCGCCAGAAGCCATTAAGAAGGTCTGGTGACAGTACAGCAGGAAGTCTTTTGACAGGAACATGAAGAATTCCAGACGAACATAGTAAAACCAAAAGCTGGTCAACTTTTATGTAAACTGGTAGCAGAGATGTGCTGGGGAGAATAGCACTCTAGCTACCGGCGCCGTGGTGGGAGGGTAAGCTGTGACCTTTCTGTCACGGTGTGGAGTGTCAGATAGGCTGAGTACCCAGCCAGGGACAGAGAGGCGGAAGAAGGCCTGGGGCGTGAGGGACGGAAGAGATGGGAAGAGGCCAAGCAATACGTGTGTTGCCTTCCGTTTCCAACACGCATTTTGTTTTGATTATTTCATCTACAGAGATAGAAAGGACAAAAAGAAAAGCCTAGGGAGGAACAATACAATGGTAGGCAAAACTTAGATTGGATCAGTTTAGGAGGACGACGTGAGACAGGATTGTAGGGGGGTTGCGGCCAAGCCCAGGGAGGACGACGTGAGGGGTGCTGTGGAGGGCGCCTGAGTCCGTAATTCTGTCTCTTGTGTGAAAAGTAACTTTAAAAAGTGACTGGCTCACTAAGCGTGTATGTGTGTATAAGGATAGTCAGCATCAGAGAATAAAAATCTTTATAGCATTAAGATCACGGCCTTTTAAGGTTTCCTGGAAGAGTGTACCTTGAAGTGGCTCAGACTCCTGCTCTTGGAATGATATTTCCCAGAAATTACAAAATTTAACTTTATTTCTCCATTCACCTCTTCTTATTTCTTCTCCTGCCTTCTCCTTTTTGCTCCTTCTCTCTTTATTTGTATTGTATTATTATTATTATTATTGTTATTATTATTTGTGTTTTGGAGACAGGATTTCACTATGCAGTTCAGGCTGGCCTTGAACTCATTTTGTAGCCCAGGCTGGTCTTGAACTTGCAACAATCCTGCCTCAGCCTCCTGAGTCCTGGGATTACAGATGTGTGATACCTTGCCCAGCTTCCTCTCTCTTTTTCTTTCTGGGCAACTGTGAGATACTGGCTCGTAAAAGAAAGTATTTTACAAGTCTTAATTTTAGTTTTATAGCAACCCAGAGAAGAAAATACCCTATTTTCTTTCTTTCTTTCTTTCTTTCTTTCTTTCTTTCTTTCTTTCTTTCTTTCTTTCGGGGGTAGTGGGGATTGATCTCACAACCTAGCGCTTACCAGGCAGGCGCTTATGCTGCTGAGTTAAATCCTGGCCCCGAAATTACCCCATTTTACAGATGAAGAAATTAAAGTTTAGGTTAATTAATGTATCTAACTATTTATAATTATCTCAAATCTTTGCTTTTTTTTATTTACACCAAGTACATTTATTAGAAAAGAAGGTTATGAAATAGCCTCATATCTTTCCTTAAGAAATTAAAAATAAGACAATAAAACCAAAACAAATAGAAGAAAATAATAAAGATCAGAAAACACAATCCTTTATCAAAATGCCAACATCATTTTTCATAAAGATTAACATTTTGGTTCTTACATTTCTGTAGAAATACAAAAGACTCAGAATAGTCTAAACAACTTTGATAAAGGAACAAAATTAGAGCTGCAACCTTCCCCATGACTTATCACAGAGTTACATCAATCATGACAAAATGGTGTTGATACCAAGATAGGCAAACCTGGGCTGGGGATTTAGCTCAGTGGATATAAACACCTGCCCTGCAAGCACATGGTAGTGAGTTTGATCCCTGGTACCAAAAAAAAAAAAAAAAAAAAAAAAAAAAAAAAAAAAAAAA
>PVLA01005405.1:64946-128778 GCA_004027455.1 Hydrochoerus hydrochaeris | reverse complement strand
TAAAGTGAAGGCAGGTGTGTCCTGAGTCATTGCTTTGGCTGAAATCATTCTCTCTGGGGCAAAATACATGTTTTTTTTTTCAGCTTGTCACACTAATGAAACAATACAATGCTTATGCATGTGTGACATTTATTTCAATAAATATGTTCTCAAGGCACATTCATTTACTTATAAAATGTCCAATTTATCATTCTTTTGTTTTTTTCTTTTGGTACTGGGGATCAAACTCACAACCAAGTGCCTGCTAGGCAGGCGCTTGTGCTGCTGAACTAAATCCCCGGCCTCCAGTTTATCATTCTTTGTGGCTGAGTAGTGCTCCACTGTACAGAAAGACCACATCTTTGTTATCCATTCCTTGGTCAATGGGCATTTAGGTTGTTACCAAGATCTGCCTGTTAGAAACTGCTGCTATGAACACGGGTGCACACATATCGCTGTGATACTATGTTTTTAATGCTTTTAGGAAGATTCCCAGAAGGGGAATAGCTCGGTCAAATGGGACCTCCAATCCTGTTCTTTGAGGACTCCCCACACTGATTTCCACAGTGGTTGTACCAGTCTGCAGTCCCACCAACAGTGGAGAGAGTTCCTTTTCCTCACAGCCCCTCCAGCATTTGGTATTGGTTGATTTCTTAATACTAGCCAATCTTTCTGGGGTGAGGTGCAATCTCAGTGTCAAATCTTTGCTTTTATTCAAATATTTTCTTTCTTTAAAATTTTTTTATTTTTAAGAGAATCAAATCAAATCTAATAAAACAGAATAAAGCCAATTAAAACAAAACAGTGAAAGCAATACAGGACTTCAAAACAAGCTAATTGGAAATCAACAATGGTTACCATGATATATCTTGTTATCTTCTAACTAACTGCCCGTGTCATCAGATATAATAAAATCAAACCAAACAAAACAGAATAAAATCAATCAAAACAAAACAAAATGATACAAGAATTTAAAACAAAATAACAGAATTAACAATGCTACCACCTTCCCTTTTAGACTTTTCCCCCCTTTCACTTTCACAATATGTATTGTACCTTTTGGATCCCACTAACTCCTTCAGTTTTTATTATACTAGGGAGATAACATGATGTTCACCTATGTGAGTCTGAACCGTTTCATCTGAGAGCATGATCACAAGTTGCATCCAGTTTACCTACAAGGCTTTGTGATTATCTTTCTTTATAGCTGAGTAGCTTTTTATTGTATAAAAATGCCATATCTTTTTTTATCCATTCTCTGATTGATGGGCAAGCTACCCCTACTTTTTTCTGGTTCCCTGTCACATGCATGGAGCCTTGTTTTCTCTCCTTTGACTTTCGGTCTATGAATTTCCTTTCAAGTTAATGTGTTTCTTGTATACTGCATATTGATGGATCTTGTTTTTTGATCCACTCTGCCTGTGTTTCTTTTTATTGGTGAATTGAGGCCATCTACATTAATGGTTATAGCCAACACACTGGTTTGTTTCTGCCATGCATTTTTCCTGCCGTTGGCTCCCTACTGTTCCTCTCCATTCA
This sequence comes from Hydrochoerus hydrochaeris, assembly GCA_004027455.1. Classification (NCBI taxonomy): domain Eukaryota; kingdom Metazoa; phylum Chordata; class Mammalia; order Rodentia; family Hydrochaeridae; genus Hydrochoerus; species Hydrochoerus hydrochaeris. The sequence goes on along the minus strand of PVLA01005405.1, from coordinate 127,260 downwards.
ATTGTCTGCCCTGCTTGGCGGTCCTACTCTGCTGCTATTCCTGGAACCATGGTCATTTTTATGTCTTTCTAGAATATCCTTCATTGCTCTGTGAAGGGTTGGGTTTGGTGTCATGAGTTCCCTCAGTTATTCCTTGTCATGAAAGTATCTTATTTCACCATTAATTTTGAAAGATAATTTTGCAGAGTACATCAATCTGGGTTGGAAGTTATTTTCTTTCAGGGCTTGAAGCATGTCATTCCAAACTCTCCTTGACTTGATGGTTAATGTCAAGAAGTCTTTTGTGATTCTGATGGGTTTTCCTTTAGGAGTGTTTTTTTTTTATTTTCTCTAACAGCTTTTAATATTCTGTTCTTGTGCTAAATTTTTGGGATCTTGATTATTACATGTCTGAGTGTAGATTTATTTTGGTTATGGATATCCAGAGTTCTGTATGCCTCACTTATCTGTATGTTAGGTCCTTTTCCATGCATGGGAAGTTCTCTGCTATTACTTCTGTAAATAGTCATTTGTGTTGATTCTTGCTTTTTTTGTCTTTTTGAGACAAGGTCTTGCTATGTGGTTCAGGCTGGCCTTGGGCTCACTTTGTGGTCCAAACTGATCTCGAACTTGCAACAATCTGTTTTGCTCAGCCTCCTGAGTGCTGGGATTACAAGAGTACACCACCAAGCCCGGCTCTGACTCCTGCTTTTTTGCTGACACCTATCAGTCTTAAGTTATTTTTCTTTGCTTTGTGTTGCAGCTGTTGAATTGTTATTTCCTGGTTTCTTGTTATTTTTAAGAGATCTTTCCTTTTGCAATTGCTGTCTTCAAGGCCTGAAAGTCTACAGTTTCTTCCAAGCAATTTTGCCAGCTTTTAATAAAGTTTTTAATTTCCTGGATATCTCTTTGAGTCTGTTTCATGCATTCTAGTTCTTCTCTATGTTGTTTATTCAAGATTTCCCTCATTCTCCTTTTTTTAAAAATCTATGTCTTCTTTAGATATGTTCAGCAACCGTTTTATTATGTTTGCCATTTCTTCTTTTACCTGAGATATTATTTCTGATCTGATTTCTTTTGCAGTCTTATGAAGTAGTTTTTTTTACTTTGGTTGCCATCATCCCAGAAATTTTAGGTGTGCAGCTTCCACTTTCTTTCATGTCTAAGTCTCCTGGACTTGTTCTGTTTAGGCTGGAGGCCAGAAGTTGGTTGCCTTTTGCTTCTTTGTCTTGACATTTTTTCTTTCTTTCTTTCTTTCTTTCTTTCTTTCTTTCTTTCTTTCTTTCTTTCTTTCTTTCTTTCTTTCTTTCTTTCTTTCTCTCTCTCTCTCTCTCTCTCTCTCTCTCTCTCTCTCTCTCTTTTGCAGTACCGGGGATCGAACTCACAACCTCGTGCTTGCCATGCAGGCGCTTATGTCACTCAGCTAAATCCCCAGCCCTCTCTTGACATTTTCCCGGGTTCCTCCAGAGGAGTGGGTTATGGGGTCCCAGATGCTTCCTCTGTTGCCTGCCTGTCCACAGTGTAGGGGGATGTGTCAGGCATCTGGGTTTTTCCTAACCCAGGTTCTCCAGGAGGTTGTGGGATGTGAGGCAGGCTTCTCCAAGGTGTGATTGGCTGGTTCTCCCGGCCAGCACTGGCTACCTGCAGGGGAGTCCTGATGGTGCCCTGCACGTCCTCTGGGGCTGGGCTGGCTCCATGCTGCCTACCATGGGAGAGTCCCACTGGCGGCCAGTGTGCATTCCTCACTGCTGCTAAAGCACAGGCTGGTCTTGGTAATCAGATGGTCCATATTATTACCTAACTCAGTCTACTTGTGGGAAAGTAAGTAACTAGGACTTGGAAAACTATGCCAAGGAAACAGTGATCTGCTTTTCTGACATTGCTGTCATCACAGCAGCACCTGTGGGGCAGCCAGGTGATGATTTTCCTTCCCAAAAGGGCTCTTGCCTGAAGTCTGTGGCATCGGCAGGATTTGTTTGGCTATAGGAGGACTTGTAGAAGGCCTTTCTTCTGTCAGTGCATTCTATACTCTTGATTTGTGTTATATAAAACTTCATATCTTGACTGTTAAAGAAAGCAAGGCTTGCTGGGGATATATAGCTCAGCAGCATAAGCGCCTGCCTGGCAAGTACAAGGTCCTGAGTTCAAGTCTCAGTACCTTAAAAAAAAAAGCTCTCTTTATTCCCAATTGATGTGTGAAAGCATCCTCAGAAATTTGATTAAATGAGGACTATGTGTGTATGGGTTAGCCTTTCAGTTTTCGGGTTTCTTAGTAATGAGCTTTCTTGGCAGCTGTAAAAATTGTCAGGCTGAAAACTATTGTTCCTTGCCTCCCTTGGGTTCGAATTGGTGCCTCATCCTTCTGAGGTCTGCCTCACATACTGTGGGTGGGTTGTTTTCAAGGTGAGCAGGTCGTTGGTTCCTGTCCCACTTGGAGGGAATGGTCCAGTTGTTTGACGAGTTTAAATATATGTCTATTGTCGTATGCTGCCCAGCTGAGATTGGGTCTAGAAAAACTCAAAAAATCTTCCAGTGCTAAAAGTGATGGGACAATCATTAAATCCCAGTGTCCTGAGCAGATTGTTGCTTGGATAATTACATCCCTTTTTCAGTTCCCCCTGCAGTGTTATTTGGGTATCAGATCTCTATAAATGGCCTCTCTGGCTGTTAAACAGCTGCCACTTCCCACCCCAAGGTGGCTTTGTTTTACGGGTGGGTGAGCCAGTCTTTGTATATAGTTTGTGAAATGGTTAGGGAGCCTTTGGGATGAGAATGTAAGTTAGCAGCTCATAAGTATGTACCTTATGGCAAAGAAGCGTTTATGTCCCCCACAAGACAGCTATCCTTGTAGACTCAGTGGGGTAGGACAAAGTGAATTTTGTGGTGTGTTCACTTACTTTTTAGAAACAAGTAAGATAGAAAGATGGGAAAAGTGGCAGACTTATGCCTGAGCTAATTCAGCCTAGAGGAAAATGCAGGTAGAACCGAACTGGTGTGTGTGTGCGTATGTGTATGTGTATGTGTGTGTGTGTGTGTGTGTGTGTGTGTGTGTGTGTATGCTTATACATGTGCCTACAAGCAGACACATGTGCTAGGAATGTTAGGAACGTCACCATTGAAAGAAGACCTTGCACCATGAAGTGTGGTAGTACACGTCCGTAATCTTAACACTTGGAAGTCTGAGGCAGAAGGATCGCCATGGTTTGAGGCCAGCTTGAATTGCATATTGAGATATCCCAAAAAACCAAAGAAGAGAAAGGCCTTCTAGAAGCATTTTTGTGAACACTTTCTGAAGTAGCTAACGGGCTTTCTTAACAAGCAGTCCCACTGACTTTGACTCTCCTCTCATTTACCAGTCTGTGAACCCTTACATTGTGAAGCTGTCTATCGTGGATGATGAGGCCACGCTCAACGTGAGTATCTGGGTCTTGGGTGTTACCTTGCTCTCACTGAGGGCCTTTCTTTCAGGGGACATTTAGAGCAGAGACTTGCTGTGCTGATTTCACCTGTCTGTAAGAGTGAATTGAATGGAGCATTGGTGCTGTTGTCTTAGTGTCACAGAGGGAGGGTTCAAGGGGACATTTGCTTGGTGATGATGATGAAGTGGTTGCTTATTCATGCTGTGGTGTGCCGAGGCTGGCTGTTCTTCAGGGTTGGTTCAGTTACATATCAGAGGAAGAAAGCACAGATGACTTCATGTTGGGAGGTTCGTTCTTGTAGAACCAGCTACATGGTACCTGCAGCCTAGCTTGTTGAAGCTTAAACATGAAGGATAATGTGTGTCTGCTACGTATAGCCTTGAAAGTCTGCAGGGTAACATTTGATATTTTTTTTTCCGGTTTTTTGAGAGTAAGTCTCATTATGTAGTTCAGGCTGGCCTTGATCTCAACGCTATCCTGCCTCAGCCTCCCAGCTGGAATTAGAGGTGTGCACCACCATCCCCAGCTTTATCTTTCAATATAAAGAGATGTAAACTGAACAGATGTCTGGCTTTGTTTCTTTTCCCTTACTAAAAAAATGCACATTTCACCTTGTGGCCTTACGTGGCCTTTGTGTCACACCTGACGGGTTCTGAGGACAGGCTCCTAGGTCACATTAACATTTTATTGAATGCTGCTGCTGCGGCTTCTTGTTCTCTTCTTGTTCTCCTTTTTCTCCTTCTCCTCTTCTCCTTTTTCTCCTTTTTTCCCTGTTTCTCCTTCTTCTTCTTCTCTTGTTTCTTTTGTTTTGCTGAGACAGGGTCTCCTATATAGTTCAGACCAAACTTGAATTCACAGTGTAGCCCAGACTGGCCTCCAGTTCACGGCAGTACATGGTGCTCTCAGCCTCCTGGGTGCTGGGATGACAGGTGTGCACCACCAGGCCCTGCTGCTGCTTCTCCTTTAATTCTTCTTTTCTTGTGGCCTAAAGGAGTGACTTGTCTGTGTGTATTTTATTTAGCGTGAGATTCATTGTCAATTTTATTGGCTGGTCCAAGATATATGAAGGCTTGTTGCTTGAATATTCTATCTTAGTCTTTTCTTTGGAAGTGAAAACAATCCAAATGAAATTGTCAGTAATCTCCAACTGTTTTTTTTTTTTTTTTTTTTTTTTACCTTGTTAACTCAATTTAAAATTCTATCTGGAGTCGGTGTGTGGTGGTGCAAGTCTGTAATGCTAGCACTGGGGAGGCTGAGACAGGAGGATTGCTGTCAGTTCACCAACCTGGGTTATATAAGGAGTTCAAGGTCAACCTGCACTGCAGAATGAGGCCCTTTCTCAAAAAAAAAAAAAATTTTTTTTTTTCCCTCTGGGAGCATTAAGTAAGATTTCCGAAGAATATTTTTTCTTCTTTGACAGTGCCCTCAGAGGGTCTGTCCTCATTGGTAGCCCTCAGGCAGGCTCCTGGGGCATGGACCGCAGGGTTTAGCTTCTCCCTGACTGAGTCATAGCAGCACCATTAGCTCCCAGGGGCCGATTGCTTATTTCAGTTTGTGGTTTTTTTCTCTTTCAGGGAATGGGGCTTGTGATTGCTCAGGCTTTATCTGAATACAACAGGTAAATACATCTTTTTCATTTGAATTGGTTCAGTAGGTAACGGACTAGTTAGGGTTCTTGGGTAGAATTCTCAGGTATAGCAGCATGCAGGTGTATTTGTAGTAGCTCAGCTGATGGTGTTAGCAGGGTTGTTTTTAACACCAGGAAAAGTAGTCACCAGTTTAGTGTGCACCTTTAGTCTAAGCAATTGGGCATGTTCTTTTGTACACTTTGGTATTTTATTGCTGAACATTTTAATCATATTTCTAGCTACAAGCATTCTTTTTCTGTTTAGCCCAATTATATTTTCTGTGTAAAAAAAACCTCACAGAGCACCAATTTTCTGTAGCACCAATTTTCTCTCTCTCTCTCTCTCTCTCTCTCTCTCTCTCTCTCTCTCTCTCTCTCAGGGTCTCACCGTGTAATGTACACTGGCCTTGAACTCACTATGTAGCCCAGACTGACCTCTGTCTCTCACCAGCCCTCCTGCCTCAGCCTCCTCAGTGCTGGGATTATAGGCATGGACCACCATGCCCGACTATTTGTACTCTTTAAAAAAATAAAAAGGGGTAGCCAGGTGTGTAATCCCAGCTACTTGGCTGAGGCAAGAGGATTGCAAGTTTGAGGCCCCCTCTGGCAATTTAGCAAGACCTTCTCTTAAAAGTAAAATAAAAAGGGCTGAGATTCAGTGATAGACTACTTATCAAACAAATGCAAGGCCCTAGGTTCAGTCCCATGTGCCACAAAGGAAGAGGGATGGGAGAAACTGGGGCATGTAGCTCAGTGGTACGTTGCTTCGTATGGCTCAAGGCCCTATGCTCGATGCCCAGCAATTCAGAAATAAGTAAGGAAATGAATACATACATAAATAAATGGAGGAAACAACATTGGATTTGGTCTAGTTTGCTCAGATATTTCTTCCTTCTAATTTTTTTTTTTTTTTTGGTCCTGGGAATTGAACCCAGGGTCTTGTGCATGGTACATATGTATATGGTGAGCACCACCTCCAACCTGAGTGTTTTTTCTCTTAGTGATTTATCTCAGCTTCCCAGAGTTCTTGTTTTTTCTGTCTTCACAGGGGCTTGTTCCTTCTACCTAAACATGGAGAGGGATGTGGTATTCCTTGAACAGAAAGGGAAAATATCTTTAAACCTGGAAAAGGGCCCCTTTGGAAGCATGATATTTTTTGTTCCTTTCTGAATTTTCCTCACACATAATTGGGTTTTGGGACTTTAAATCTATTTCATTTCTACAAATGTTTTAGCTCTCTGATTTTTCTCCTTCTCCTTCAAAAACAAACAAGATTTTTACTGTTACAGCCTTAAAGCAATTTCACTGTCACACTTTTCAAGTAAGTCTGTTTGGGAAATAAATGGTTCAGCCATATGTTTCACACTTTTGCAGCTTGCTTTCTAAGTCTCTCCCAGATTGGCCTGGCATTTAGTGCACTGTGCCTCAGGAGCAGTGCAGGGGGCTTTCAGGGCTGGATGGTTATAATGCATTAGCTTCTGAGTAAGGCTTTCTCACGGTACTCCCTCTCTGCCGATTACCTAGATATCGGGGACAGAGACATAGTTGATAAATAATCCTGAATTTCATTCTCTTTGTTCAGACAGTATAAAGACAAGGAAGAAGAACACCAGAGTGGTTTTTTCTCTGCTTTAACAAATATGGTAAGTCCTTTTGCTTTTTGTCCTGTTCAGAAATACAAGAGGTCTGCAGGGTAGCAGTTCTGGGCTTAGAAATTCAAATATTGGAAGGGATGACTTGTTGAGGGGAGAGAAGCTGCTCAGAATATATATATATATATATATATATATATATATATATATATATATATATTTATTTATTTATATTTGGAACTGTGTCTCCTTGTAGCAGATGAGCTATGTCTCAAAACCAGGTAAGATAAGGAAGGGAGAACTTTGATTTCTCTGGGATTGACCCCTCCCCCCATTGCTACAGAAAAGATCCACAAGCCAGATTTCTGCTTTCCCTCTTTTTTTTTTTTTTTTTTTTTAAAGACAGGGTTAGCCTTGAACTCACTATATAGTCCAGACTGGCCTCAAACTCACAGTGATCCTCCTCTATCAGCCTCTCGAGCATTGGGATTACAGTCATGCACTACCATGCCAGGCTCACAATTCTGCTTTCTAAAAAGCTGACTCTGGAGACTAACCTTGTAGAACACAAAATAGGAGCATTTTGGTGTGAGTCCTGCCCTGTGTGCTCTTCTGTTGTCTCCTGTGGCCACGGATCCCTAGGAGCTGGCGCTGGAGTTCAGAGGTTGTGCACTGAATCTAAGCTGTTTCTTTAAAGAGGCAGGGTCTGGGGAAGGGAGAGGTCCAAGGTTACTGGTTGAGCTTGCCAGGCTCCAGAGCAAGGTTCCTCTTAGGAAGCAGTGGCGTTTTGGACCAAATAATGGGGGTCTAATTCTTTAGAGATACATTTTAGCAAGTTTTAGAATCCAGGCAGATTCAAATAGTCCATCTTCTTGGGTATTAGTGTCTAAGTATTCAGACCTAGAGCAAGACAGTTTCCGAGTTTGTTGCAAGAAGCAAGTGCCCTCTCTCCTTTCACCACAGAGAAACAGTTTTCCCTCCAATGCTTTCCCTTTTCCCTTCTCCAAGCCTACTCTCAGGAAAGATCCTGATAAACTTAACTGTGAGGCATAAATGAATGGCACCTTTGGCTAGAGACCCTAAACGTTTCTAGATGGTAGGTGTGGTACTGGGCATTGAACTCAGACTTTAGTCCTGAGCCACACTTCTCCCCTTATTTTGAGACAGGCTCTCACTAAATTGCCCATGCCAGGCTTGAACTTGGAGATTCTCCTGCCTCAGTGGGAATGGCAGTCAGGAGTGCCACCACTTCCTGACTGATACATAGGAATTTTGTATTGATATTGATTACACAATTTAAGATATATTGTTTCAGAATTTTAAACTTTTAATAAGGTTTTGTACCAACAAATGAAGCTCCAGTTGCATTGTTTGGGCATTTGTGTGCAGAGTAGAAAGTATTTTTCAGGGGTAGGCATCTTTCTTGGTGCCTCTGGCATCATACATGTTAGAGGCAACTTACCTTCCCTTCTTATTTGTCTGCCCTGATGCACAGATGCTAAAGGTTTTGTTATCTGAAAGATGGGCAATGGATCTGGCATAGTTCTGGTCTGAAATTCAGATATTTCCCCAAAGATAGTGTTAGTTGGATGAAGCTGGCTTGCTTTCTGTGATGGTCTTTGAGTTCATTTTGGGCTACAAATAAGCTGTTTCCAAAAAGATGCAGTGACGAGGAGATACTGGTTAAGCTCCATTGGTTGCTTGTTGACTAAACAGACGCTGACTGAAAGGAGAGCTGGACAAAGGTACCAGGATTTTTTTTTTCTCTCTCTCTTTTTTTTTTTTGGAGATCCTCTAAAGTCACGGTGCTTCAGTAATGTTTTCATAATTTTATTACTTATAGTCTCTTAGGATTTTCAAAGTGGGCTGATTTAGATGTGTGTGGCTGATGGTTCAGAGGTTTAAGTTCCTGCTTTTGGAAGCAGCTTGGTTTTACACTGATTAAAGGCTTTGTAGGTACCAGGATTGATGGTACATACCTGTAGTCCAGCACTCTGAGAGGCAGAGGCAGGAAGATCACAGGTTCAAGCACATTGTGTAAAATTTACTGAGTCCTGTCTCAAAATAAAACACTGAAGAAAGGCCTGGAAAAAAAAAAAAGTCTTGGAATGTAGCTCAGTGCAAAGGCCCTGGATTTAATCCCCACTGTGGGTAAGGGGTGGGGGGTGTTTCAGAGGCATAGACTCCTTTCACATCTTCCTTTTTCATAAAGTCTGCAATTCTCCTTTTCTCCACAGGTGGGCAGTATGTTCATAGCAGATGCCCATGAGAAAATCTCAGTACAGTAAGTGCTTGGTATACTTTGGAGTGACTCAGACTTCAGTGTGAGCCCCCTTGAGGGATATGAAAGTGGGAAATATTTCTTCTGTATGATCTCTTACAGATTCAAGCTTGTTTCGTGATATTAGCAAATGTTCCTTGGGTTAGAAATCTCTGTTTTGGTGTCATGTATAGAGCCCCAAGAAACTGAAAACAGTTCCCAGCTATCTCCAGAAAGAAATGGAGAGCTGAGTGTCTGAACCAGATAAAGGTTTAACTGTGTTGGAGTGGGAAGACAAAAGGGAAGATAGAAAACAGAGGAGAGAGGAGCAAGTCTGGAGGAGTTTGTCTCCTCACCTTTGTACTCTGGCACCTGCCACACAGCAAGTACATGAGAGCATGGGTCCTCAGGCAGTGACCGGAAGAGCTGTGCTGGAAGCTCACCTGGGTGGTTATGGTGTTTTAATACCTTCACTCTCAGAGCTGCATCAGTTTGTTTTCTTTTCCTTTAGAACTAACGAGGCCATTCTTCTGGCACTTTATGAAGCTGTTCATTTGAATCGCAACTTCATCACAGTGTTAGCTCAGGTTGGTTGCATTAAAAACTCAGCTCATTTTTCCCCCTGAATTTCATACAGATCCATTCCACTAAAATGCCCCCTACTTTGCATTGGTGGTAACAGAGTAACACCATGCTGTCCTCAACTAAGTTCTGAAGTAAGATTCTGTTCCCAGATTCTGAAGTTCTAAGATCCTGAAGTAAGTCGGTGTAATGACATGAAAAGTTTCCTGGTTCTGCTAACCCCAAGGACTTGACTGTTAGTTCATTTTAATCACTAGAAAGTCCCAGAAGTATCTTTTTTTTTTTTTTGAGACACACTGTGTGTAGGTGGCCTTGAACTCACTGTGTAGCCCAGGCTGTCCTTGTACTCTTCCTGCTTCAGCTTGGCAAGGGTTGGAATTGCAGGCATGAACTACCATGCCTATTCTGGTATTTACTTTTATATATAGCTTTCTGCTTTCCAAACCCCTGTGGAATTACAGCTGATAATAAAATAGGTCATCACTTACTTTATCATACTTATTTGCAGAGAGTTAAAAAATATCCTCTCCAGGATATGGTTAGCTCTTAACAGACAGAATGGTCTATAAGCTTTGAAAGCAGCAAGACACAATAGGGAGTGTTGCATCATCACGTGCCTCCGGGAGAGCCTCTCTAGCCGGCACAGAAGGGTGGTAAAGTAGGTTAAGAACTCAAGTTCATGAAAGCTATCTCAAAAAATTGATAAAGTGTTTTTTCTTAAAGTCATACTGTTTAAAATATGTCTGTAGGTTTCTTTTCAAGGAAGTGTGCTTATGGTTCCCCCCCACCGAAGTACAGATGGGTATGGAAGCCTTTTTTTCTTTTTGTACTGGGAATTAAACTCACAACCTCATGCTTGCCAGGGCATTGTGCTGCTGAACTATATCCCTGGCAGCCACTGAGTTTTAACCAAAAAATAAGATCATATTTTTTAAAAGCAGTATGCTGCTTTGGGATATACCTTGAAAGACACTTGACAGTTTTCATGATTGCCAACATAAGATCGTTACCTGCTTTTCTCTATGTCTTATCTTTTCTTCAAATTCCGTAACTGATTTTACTTTTCTTTTTAAATTTTAATATTTTAATTAGTACATGTTTGTAGCACATGATATCATCATTCATTTTGGGGAGTTGGTACATGTACATAATACATCTCAATTCTCTTCTCTTCCCCTCCGTAGCTGGGCTTTAAAGAACTGGAGGTAAAGAACTGGTAAAGCTGCAAATCAGGGGAGATTAAACAGTTCTGCCCTTGCTGGTGTGGAGGCACATGCCTGTGATCCCAACCTTCTGAGACACGGAGGCATGGGGGTTACAGATTGGAACCCAGCCTAAATTTAAATACTGTTTTGAAATGAAATATAAAAAAGGAAAAAGAGAACCGGGCATGGTGGTGCACACCTGTAATCCCAGCACGCTGGAGGCAGAGGTAGGAGGGTCACTGGGAGTTCGAGGCCAGCCTGGGCTACATAATGAAATACTGTCTCAAAAAACCAAAAATTATGGGACCAGGGTTTAGCTCAGTGGCACAAGCACCTACCTGGTAAGTATAAGGTCATGAATTCAATGCCTGGTACCCCCCCAAAAACCCCAAATTAAACAAAAACCAAAAAACTGCTCTCAGTTTACTTCTGCAGAGCTGATGTGGCAGGGATAGCTGCCACTTGCAGAAGAGTCGTCTGTTTCGGTCCTAATGGGCGTCTTCCTGTGTTTCTCTAGGCCTGCGCCCCACACACTATTGTCTGTTGTAGAACAAACTTTTCTTTTTAAGCTCACCTATATTTGTCAGTCAATTTTGTTGTCATTAGAAGAGTCTATAGATAGGTGGATCTTTGTTCTGATAGGACTGCAGATACCCACTTTCACATCAAATCATCTGAATAATTTGTTTAGTTTTTTTTCTTTTTTATTAGCATGGTTCTGCAGAAACGTAGATAATTGCCTAGTTACTTAAAGAAAACAAACCCACAGAGCTTCTTGGAAGAGCTTAGCTAGCAGCAGTAGTAATTGGGGCTTCATGGGAACTGATGCAGGAGTTCCTCCTTGATGAACTTGCAGTCCAGTTAGACCAGTAATACCCACGAAGATAGACAGCAGAGCATGCTCAGGAAGAACTGGGTTTTCTGGTTTTTAGCCACCTGTGTGCTCTTTCAGAGTCATCCAGAAATGGGCTTGGTGACGACCCCGGTCAGCCCCACTCCAACAACTGCAGTCACACCGCTTGGGACCACACCACCTTCCTCTGATGGTGAGCTCAGCACTTCTGTCTTCTTGATTTATATCATTTTAGAACTTTGGAGTGAGCATAGCTATTGATCCTTTCAATTAAGAAATTTTCTTAAGCTGGGTAGTGGGTACAGGACTTGTAGTTCCAGAGAGGCTGAGATGGGCAGATCATTGAGCTCAGGAGTTCAAGACCAGTTTGGGAAACATAGCAAGATGCTGTCTCAAAAACTGAAAGCAAAAGCAAAAACAAAGCAGAAAAAACAAACAAACAAAAAACTCATGAAAACAAAAGAAATTTGCTTGTATATAGTACTGTCCTTCAGGATTCCTAAAATTCCCAAGAAAATTTTGGAAAAGATAGTCAAGAGCTTTTTTGTAAAGTGACAAGGGCTGGGTGTGGTATCACACTCTTGTCATCTCAGCATTTGGGAGGCTGGGGCAGGAGGATTGCTTTGAGTTCAAGGCCAACATGGACATAAAGAGACTGTTATGTCAACAAAAGAAACCACAAGTAAGTTCTGTTTGAGAAGAGATAAATACATGTAACCTAATTTAAACATCATCCAATGGTCTCGGGGACTTAGCGGCATAAGCGCCTGCCTTACAAGCACGTGGTCGTGAGTTCAATTCCCAGTATCACCAAAAATTAAAAAAATAAAATAAATAAAAAGAGTAGATGGACAGACTATTAAAAAAAACACCATCTAATGTATACATATATCAAAATGTCATTTGATATCCCATAAATGGTAGAATTTTTGTATCAAAGAAATTATGAATATGTTCCAAAAATGTTTGTGCTGCCTAATTTGAATTTGAATTCTTGGCCATCTTCCTGCTTCAGCTTCCTGAGTGTTGGGATTACAGGTGGTTGCCACTACCTAAGGTCTCCTGCCTGTTTGTATGTGAAATAACCTTCATTGTTCTGTTTCTTTTCCTTAATTTTTTTGTTATTGTTTTGTTTTTACCTTTTTTTTTTGAGTTAAGTTCTCACTATGCAGTCCAGTGTGGTCTTGAGTTCACTATGTAGCCCAGGCTTGTCTCAACCACATAGTAATTCCCCTGCTTTAGTCTCCCAAGTGCTAGGATTATAAGGTATATGCCACCACGTTTGGCTACTGTTGTTGTTTATTTATTGCGGATCAAACCCAGGGCATTTGCATAGAGCTATGTTCCCATCCCATTTTTATTTTTTATTTTGAGACAGGATCTCACTGTGTATCACAGGCTGGGTTCAAACTTGCTATCCTCTTGCCTCAGCCTCCCGGAGTGCTGGGTGTGTAAGTGTGTATTCTTGTAAGTGTGTGGTACTGGGGACCAAACTCAGCTTCATGCATGGTACATGAGCAGTCTGTCACTGAGCTACATTCGCAGTCCCTACATTTTCATACAGAACTGTGACATAAGCATTTTAAGGCAGTTTAAACTGTACAAGGAAGTATGGCAAAGAAGTGTGTAGATATGTATTCAGGTCCATGGCAGCAAATTGGATCTTCCTAGAATTGAAAGCCAAATTCCAAAATATCTTAATGAGAAGGAGTTAGTAGTGAGAATTGCCTCCTTGTCTGTTTATTCAGGTCATTAGATAGGCCAATGGAAATACTGTACTTTCTCTTTAAGGATGAAACCTGCCTGGTTGCCATGGATATCAAAAGCCATATATAAATATATACCTCATTTCCATGTGATGTTGGGGTTTGGTTGCTTTGGAGAACTGCCTTTCAAACTGTTCATTGTGAACACTTCCACCCACACACTTGATTATGCAGTGGCAGAATTTGTGCTTACTTTACCTACAACCAGTGAGCTTTCATTTTTCCTAGTGGAAAGATCAAGCCATCCCACTTTCAGAAGACCGTTTTTCTTGACAAAAGCTGATAGGAAGAATTATGAAGGCTAAGATCAAGGAATAACACTTCCTTTGGAAGGAGATTTTAATTTGTGAAGGATTTATTCTGTCTCTGTTCTATTTGTTCTTTTTCCTTTCTCATAACTCATTTCCTTTCTGTAGGGGTCCTAAGTATTATAAACTTATTTTTAATTTTTGGTGTTTTAATTATAATGCTGCTCAGTAGCCCAGTTATATTTAAAGGTATGTCACTGGAACTATTATTTTTAAAAGCCAGCAGTTTAGCTGTAACATTTGTTCTCAGCTCAGACTTGACATTTGACAACTCCGCCTTGGCATGAGAGGACTTTGGTAAACTAAAAATATATATACTTCTATATTTCTTCATATTATATAAGATAGTTTCCCAGTTATTGCTGTGTGCGAGTGGGAAAGAAGTTCTACTTACCAGTGTGATGGTTTTTGTGCTGGACAAAGCCATGCTTATGGGCTCCGAGCATCAAAAGAGCTGCGATTTGAACTGAGCATCTCAGGCCATTAACCCGTAACATGAATTAAGCCCTTTTAGTATTTAACAAGAAAGTATATTTACGTATTATTAGTTCTTAGGGACCAAACTGTAGGGGAAATAGCCAAGAGTTGGGCTTGTTAATTTCTTCCCATAAGACTTTTTGCTGTGCTTGCTGTGTATTCCGGATCTATAATATGCAAATATTTCCCATTGTTAGTAAACATTCACAGCATATATCGTAATAACTCCAGAGGGATCCATTATGGTTATGAATACATATTATGAATAATATCTCAGACTCAGTTGAGTGTTCAGCTATAGATTCTCCAGCTTGTCTGGGCTGTCATGAGGCTCTTTTTGTTTAAATATTATGTCTTCGTGTAAAAGCACTTAAAATGACTAATTATAATTTAAAGTCTTACACTCTGAGGAAGTCTACATTAAGACTATGTTCTGTGTGGGTCAGTCCTGGTCTGGCCCCTCATTGTTCACGTGGAATGTGACTCAAAGAGTAGGAGTTTGGAGATCTCGCTTTGAAACAGCAGCTGGTTATATAAACCTTGGGTCCCAGGCTGTCCCTATCAATAATGTCCTCCTATTAACAGTCTGATTTTGCTTTTCAGGTTCCAATTCATGGGGTAAAGGATTAAGGGATAGAATTTAAGTGTAGTTGTACCTGAACTCTTGCCCCATTCACCTGGGGTACTTCTAGCCAAGGAATGTAGCTCCGTGGTAAAGCTCTTTCCTTGTATGCCCAAGGCCCTGGGCTCAAGACCCAGCATTGTGAAAAAAATGTATCTTGGGTACTTCTAATGTGAAGGCTTGTTTTCAAATTTGAGGAAGAATTTTCCTTATTAGGAAGGAATCTTGATGTATTTTAAGCAAGAGACTCATCAAAGCAAACTTCATTTATATTCAGTAAAATCTTTTTTTTTTTTCCTTTAAGTAGAAACCACAATGCTTTAAGAAGGACCCTGAGCCCTTTTGAGGTTACTTAGCATTGGAATTGTCATCAACATACCTTCCTAGGGTGCTGGGAGATAAGTGCTGTTCTTAGAGACTGACCCTAGATGGAAGAGAAGGTGTTGGGGTCCGTCTGGGAAGTAGGAAGGGCTCTAGATGCTTAGGAAGAGCGGATGAAAGTTTTATGGTAAGTGCCTGTTCCTCCCTCTGTTGTGGGAAAAGCTTATTTAGTCATTTTCTGGCCTGCTGGCAATTTGGCTATGTGGGTAGGCGTGTTAGATGGAAATATGTTATGGGCTAAGCACATTTTATCTTTTCTATTCCAGTTATAAGTTCTGTAGAACTCCCACTGGATGCAGATGTACAGACCAGTAATCTACTGATAACTTTCTTAAAGTATAGTTCGATTGTCATGCAAGATACCAAAGGTAAGGCATGTTATTTGGGGGCACAGGCAGTAGGAGGGGTGGCAGGCAGCTAGAATTAAAGAGCAGTGCTGACATTTGAGGCTTTGACAAGATCGACCGTTAGGGCCTCCTTCCTATGCAAGTTCATGGTCCTAACTACTGGAAAACAGTGATTTCTCCCTGCTACATGGCGATTAAGTGGTGTTAGGAAAATTTGAAGCTGGAGGGAGTATTCAGAAATAGAATAGGAAAAAAAATTGATCTCTACAAGTGCTAGCAAGTCTTTTTAGCAAATCTTGGTAAGTGGATGCGGACTCTTCTGTGTGGGAAGTTGGGATTAACACACTTCAGGGAATTCCCTTTTGAGGACAAGAACTGAAGCGTCAGCTTGTGGTGAGAATTAGAAGAGTGCTGTGCAGAGTGCAGCATAAAGAGGTGAGATTCACAGGAACTGTGTTCCTTAGTGCTTAAAATAGAACTCCTAGAAATTCGGAGTGGAAGGAAGAGAGGGTTGGAGACAGGAAAAATTGGATTTATTTTATTTTATTTTATTTTTTGTGATAGTGGGAATTGAACTGAGGGCCTTCACACTGAGTTATATCCACAGCCATTTTTTAATTTTTTTTTTATGGAACAGCATCCTACCATGCAATTTCGACTGGCCTATGACTGTGTAGCCCAGGCTGGCCTCAGACTCACAGAGGTCCTCCTGACTCAACCTCTCAGTGCTGGGGTCATAGGTGTACACTACCATGCTTGGTTGAAATTGGGTCTTGCTGTGTCACTGAGTTGCCCAGACTAGGCTCAAATTTGTGATTCTTACCACTGAACTACTTCTATAGCCTTGATCTAGTATTTTCCTACAGTGGCTTTTGTTGTTTTTTGTTTGCTTTATTGAGATAAGGTCTTGCTATGTAGTCCAGGCTGGCCTAGAACTCACTATGTAGCCCAGATTGTCTGTCTGTCTGTGTCTGTCTCTTCCTTCCTTCCTTCCTTCCTTCCTTCCTTCCTTCCTTCCTTCCTACCATCCTTCCTTCCTTCTTGAGACAGGGTGTCACTATGCAATTTAAGCTGGCCTTGAGCTCACTTTGTAGCCTAGGCTGGTCTTGAACTCGCAGTGATCCTGCCTCAGCCTCCTGAGTGTTGAAGGCTATCCTTGAACCTGCAGCTGTCTTCCTATCTCAGCCTCCCAAGTGCTGGGATTACTGGCATGTGCAACTATGCCTGGCTTCCTCCAATTGTTTTAAATGAAAAAAAAAAACTCTAATACACAGATGTGATCAAAATATGCAGTGAATATTTAAATAAAATTTTTTTATTACAATAAAAGACACATTGCCATTAATCTCCCTCGAAGTAGTCTCTCTCTCTTCCAATGTACTTACTGGTCTTGCCACTTTCATTTTCTTTTTAATTTTTTTCTTTTAAATTTTTTACTATACACAGGGTCTCACTGTGTAGTTTAGGCTAGGTTTCAACTCACTATGTAGCACTGGCTGGCCTCAGACTCCAGACAATCCTCCTAAGTGCTTAGATTACAAGCATGAGCCACCACAGCCAGCTTCTTGCCACTTTCTGAAGTAGTTCTTGGAAGTCTTGTTTTGTTTTGTTTTGAAACAGAGTCTTGCTATGTAGCCCAGGTTGCTCTTGAACTCATGGTGATCCTCCTGCCTCAGCCTCTCAAGTGCTGGAACTACAGACATGTACCATGCCTGGCTGGAAGTCCTGTTTCTCCTTTATGAAGTATGATAAAAAATTGGTGAAAGCTACTGCTAAGTACCATTCAAGGGAAAAGCAGCCTTGTAAAAACATCATGGTGTGTAGGTCTGGCACCCTGCGACTTCTGTCTGAGTCTTCCCTAAAGTCAAAATGGTCATGAAAAGAATCATGGTCACTTTATTGTCACTGAGACATGGTACCTGACTCCTGTAGGTTAAAGGAAAGAGGCTTATTTTGGCTCACGTTTTAGTCAGCTGGCCCCGAGGGAGGACAGCATGGCACAGGGACATGCGGAGGAGCAACTCACAGCGTGGTAGGAGGAAGTAGAAGACCAGAGGAGGATCTGAGGAGTGAGGCGCACCCACCCCGCTCTCGGTCCCGGTCACCTCTTTTGACCAGACCCGCCTCTCAGCAAGCCAGCCCTGAGCCCCATAGTGCAGTCACCCTCTTACACCCCGCCTGTACCTGCGTGGAGCTCTTGGGGGACATCTAGACACAGACTAACAAAAGGTAAACGTTTTGAATCAATTTAGGCAGCCATGACAGCAAAACTAAAGACACTCAGGAAAAAGAACTTCCACAGCTTCTTCGTCAAGTGGCAGGGGTGTTGCGGTAAGCGCACTCAAAGCTGGGGCAGCGTCTTGTGGGAGGTAATGGCGATGTATCTTTTACTGCAATAAATTTAAAAAATGTAAGCATTCATAGTATTTTTTGATCATACTTCATGTACGAGTTGAAAGAATCATGCAGTGATCACTTTCTCTTCCTCTCTCCTCCTCCTCCTATTCCTCCCCCATTTCTTTTCTCCTCCTTTTGTGGGGCTTGGGATCAACACACCTAGCTTGGTGCTGTAAATTGAAGCCAGGCCTCTGTATGGTAGGCAAGCACTGCGCACGAAGCCCAGCCCAGCCCTTTAAACAACCCCTTAGAGCCCAGGTTTCCCTGAGTGGCTTAGGGTGGCCTCAGACTTGCACTCTGCCTCCCTCATCGTCCTGAGCAGCTGGGGTCGCAGATGTGAGCCGCTGTGCTCAGACTGGAATGCACATTTTCATTGGCATTCTAGTTGGTGCCTAAAGGTTGTTCCAGTGGATGTCTCCTGTTTAGAAGGATTTTTTTTTTTTTTTGCTAATTACAAAAGTAATTGAGATATTACTTGTTAAACATTAAAACATCCTAGTGATGCTTAATTTAGAAAGTAGAAGTGCTTTCTACTGAATTCTTCAGAGTTAATCACTTTTAGCGACTTGGCATATATTCAGTATTCTTTCCATAAGGCTTCTGTGGCCTGGTGTGGTAGTACACACCTATAATCCTAGCAGTGTGCAAGGCTAAGGCAGAAAGATTGAAAATTTGAGCCTAGATGGGATAAATTAGTGATTTAGCAAGAGGCTGCCCTACCTCCCCCAAACTAACCCCACAAAAAAAGTGCTGAAGATGTGGCTCAGGACCAAGGCTGTGGGTTTAAGCCCCAGTATGTGGAAGAAAACAAAAAGACTTCTTTATAGGAGTCTTTTTGGTTTTTTGAGACAGGGTTTTGTTGTATAGTCCAGGCTGGCCTCAAGCTTACCATCTTTCTGCCTCAGCTTCCTCCGTGCTGGAATTATAGGCATGCGCCACCAGGGTCTCGCTATGCAGTTCAGGCTGGCCTTGATCTCACTTTGTAGCCCAGGTTGGTCTCGAATTCACAACGATCCTCCTGCCTCAGCCTCCTGAGTGCTGGGATTATAGGCGTGAGCCGCCACGCCTAGCTCAGGCCCTGTGTTTTATAAGACTCTTTAAATCTTATTTTAGAAGCTAACTATTTAGTAGATGAATTCTGAAATTTTTGTTTGTTCATTTGTTTGGTGGGTACCAGGTATTGAACTCGGGACCTCGCACTTGCCAGGCAGGCATTGTGCCACTGAGCTATATCCCTGGCCCTGAATTTTGAGTTATTATAGTCTGTGACCCAGCATCAGACTTTTAGATATCAAAAAGCCAATTCCACTGTAGAAGCAAAATTGTTAAAATACAATTGTCTTTGCCACTTTGCTTTCTGTGAGGGGAGATGACGCCTTGTGAAGTGGTCACATTTCCTGAGGCTTTTATTTACTTGGTGAGGGGTCAGCTTTCTGGTTTGAGGGTGATGGGGATCTCTTGTTTGAAGTTGAAAGGCATGAGCTGCGTTGGAGGGGAAGGCCAGGTTCAGGGCCTTTCAGACTACGAAGGAAACGTTGGTAGACGGATGTAGAAGCGCTAAAAACAGATATGGGAATGCAAGGTTGCCAGGGCCTAGAGCTGCCTGGTGAGCAAATCTGAGCCTGTGGTACTCGGAACACTGCCTTTGCTGTTGGAGAGCTCAGCCTTGCAGACTGACACCTTTTGCCTCTTCTGTCATGTGAGTGTGCTCTTTCAAGGACCAGAGTTTCTCACAGGGAAGAGACAGATACAGATGGTCCCAGCACAGACTCTCAACATAGCGCAGTCCACTGGGAGCTGTGAGGTGACCTAACGTCTGAGACTTGGCCTCTGAGATCCAGCAGGGCAGTGATAACAAGGCTCTTGTGCATCAGTTTCCTGAGGCTATTGCTTCTTGCAGCAAGTACAGAAGAGAGAAATTTTATAGACATGACCCAGAAAATGAACTTTTAGCTTTACTTGATATAACCCAGTGAATTGAGGCTCTTGGAAATCATTTTTAGCTTTCATGATTATATAAGCCTCTTTATCATGGTTACTTCACAGTTTGTGGAATAGAAGCAGAAATTATGGGCTAATTAATTCAGTATGGGGGCCTGGGGATATAGCTCAGCAGCAGAGCACTTGCCTAGCATGTGTAAGGCCGTGGGTCCAATTCTCAACACCACCAGGAAAACAAAAAATAATTACCTATGGGTGGTCTCAGTGTCTCTAGAGTCAGGCTCAGTTAGGTTTTTCTCACCACGTAGCCTAAATTTGGCAAAGGGCAAGATTATGTATGATGAACAGTTAACTTTAAAAATGGAAAAAAATGGCCCTTGAGTGGCTTCATTGTCCAGGCTGTCTTCCTGTCTTGGTCCTTGGACCACTGCATCATGCCCTGCTGTCGTCGTTCTTTTCTCATTGCTGAAACAAAGTACCCAACACCTGAAGTTAAAGGAGGACAGGTTCATTTTGGCTCATGGTTTGTAGAGGTTTCAGTCCATAATTGGCTGGCTTCAAGGCAGGGTGACATGGCAGAGGAGCATCGAAAAGCAGGCAGGAGGTGGCAGAAGATAAGCAGTAGCAACAGAAGCAGCAACAGCAAGCACTGTCAACAGACCTCTTTCTACCCTTATACGCCATCCAGGCCACCTGCCAGGATGGAGGTACCCTAACCCCAGCATCACAGGGATTAAGATCCTGCCACCTCTGAAAAACCCCACTTATGCCCACATGAGGCTTTGGATGGACATCCAGATACAAGCCATATCACCTGGCTACCAGGATCATGTGTTTTTAAGAGCAATAGAGCAATTTTTTCTTGGCTGTGTCCCTTTTTGTATTGCCTGTTTTGAGGAGAGATGAATATATTTGTGGAACCCAGCTCTTATGCCATGTCATTGTCAGGTTTTAATTGATAGATGGTTTTAATTGATAGGAAGAAGTAGGCGATGTCAGGATGAGTAGTATTAGCTAACTTAGGTAGCACTGCAATCGGTGAAGAGGTCGTTTCCCTAGAATGGACCTCAATCTGGGTCCTGCCAATTTGAAAATCATGAGCCCTTTGTTTTGGATATGAGGCATGGCCCTTTTCTTAACTTTAATTTCATCCCCTTATCCACAAGTTCTTAGCAAGTAAATAAGCTTTGCTGACCCTGGTAATTAATTAGCAGTGATAGACTGGCTTTTTCTTGGTGTGTATGTGTGGGTTTAGAATTCTGCTACAGAGGTTACTGCCTGCGTATTTGTTTGTGTAACAGACCTTAGGTCCTTGTGCATGCGAGGCAAGTGCTGTACCCTGAGCTACAAACCAGCCCTCTGCCTTTTTAAGTAACTGGAATCTGAGTTCTAGGAGACCAGGGAACTTTGTTGTTCAGGTCAGTGCTATGTCTCTAGTGCCTCGCACAGTGCCTTCTACATAGTAGCTGCATAGTAGATAAATGTTTTATTTTTTTAATCATAAAGAGAATAAAACTTAACAAAACAGAATAAAGCCGATCAAAACAAAACAGTGAAAGTGGTACAGAACTTCAAAACAGGATAATAGGAAATCAACCATAATGTATCAAATCAATAGGCTACCATAATGTATCAAATAAAAACAGAATAAAACCAATCAAAACAACACTGAACAAAACAATAAATTGGATCAAAACAGAACAGTGAGAACAATATTGGATCTCAAAAACAATGCAGAAGGAAATCCCCCATATTTGCCATATTGCGTGCTGTTGTCCTCCTTATAGATGCTCAGACTACTCGTCTTAGGCCTGCCAAGTCAGTCAGACAGTACAGACATTCAGTTGTTTTTGTACCTCAGTTGCTGTCGACTCAGCCTGTCCTTGGGATCAGCTGGTTGCTTATGGGGGAGGGATTTGTATGGAGGGGTTCTTGCCTCCCAGCCATGTGCTGATTGGCTCATGGGAAGTGTGAACTGACTTCTCTCTTCTTGGGCCCCACATGGTTTGTGCCAGTAAATGTTTGTTGGATGGATAACTTTGTTAGGAAGCAAAATGATCAAGAGTTACATCTTGGGCCAGAGATAAAGCTCAGTGGCACAGTGCCTGCCTGCCTGCCAAGTATAAGGTCTTGAGTTAAATTTCTGGTACCAAAAAAAAAAAAAAAAATTCACATCTTTCTAGGTCATAGCACAATGCAAGGAGCAGTTTGGTCTGGACTCTGGTATCTAGTTAATTTTTTTTTTTGATTTTATTGCCATTTCACTGTGAACAGTTACAATCTTTCTAGATTTTGTGCTAGATGGGTACCAATGATGGTGCTTATAGCTGATGGATGAGAGGGTACAAAAAGGAATGGATCTGACTGTTCATAATTAAAAGGCTAGGATTAGGAATGTAGCCCAGTGGTAGAGTGCATGCCTAGTATGTGCAAGGCCTTTGGGTTCAATCCCCAGCACTGGGGGGAAAAAGTACTGATCTAGAAGCTTATGACCATAAACCATTACAAGGGTTAGGTGGCTCTCAAGAAGGTGTTTAACAGACTGCCAGGATACTCAAGGAGAAAAATCATCTGAGGAAGTTGTTTTAGCCAGGAAGGAAGGAAGGATTATTCTTTTAGTGCTCTGATTTCCCCTGTGAATGCTGGGGCTGTGGAGAAAGTGATGTGCATATATACCCTCTATGCAGACGTGGCTGGGATGGAGTACAGAGAAGTTTTCTTTTTTCTTTCCAGATGAGCACAGGCTTCACAGTGGCAAACTCTGCCTGATCATCCTTACATGTATCGCAGAGGTGAGTCTAGCTGCCTTCTGGTGTGAACCCTGCGCTCTCATTCCCTGCCTGCAGCGCTCCTGTGCCCAGGTAGGGCGCTCAAGCTGGGGAAGGAAGTTTGTCTGCCTCTTCCCACTAGAACGGGCGCTCTCACGGCAGGAGTGCGTCTTCCTCATGACTGAGGCTCAGTCAGCCTTTACTGGGCGTGTTGACATGGTAAGGGCCACAGTTGAGACCTGGAGGGTTCTGACTCTTCAGTTTTAACAAGAGTTTTGAACTCTTAAAAAAAAAATAACCCTGTCGATTTGTAGCCGCTCATATTGGAGTTTTCTCATTTAGCAAAATGGAAAAGGGGCTCTGGTGTCCTGGGGTGAAGTGTGTGTGTGTGTGTGGGGAGCACTCAGAGAGTACGGTGACTGCAGTTTGGTGGAGAACAAGAACCCAGGGGAAAGTGCCTCCGTTTTCTGAGAAGCACTCTGGCTGGATCCTGTCAGCTGACCTGACCGCAAATTGGGTGGCACACAAGGCTGACTGAAGTTGAGGCACTTAGGAGCCAAGTTACACTCTAACTCCCCTTTTAGTATTTCTTCCTTGGCTCTCTCCTCTTTTAAGAGAAATAGTCAAGGTGGTCCGCTTGGAGAGACTGCTTTTGTGTGTTCTCTGTGGGAGGATGACCTCCTTTTCTCCAAGCCAGGAGCTGGTGCTTATTAGTGGAGCTGGTGTACTTGCTTTTAAAAAATCTTCCTAGTGAAGAAGAAGTCATTTTTTACAAATCATAATAGGTCCTAGTCATTGGAGTCTTAGGCACATCACAGCTTCAGAACAGGTGTTGGGAAAGGGCCACGGAAGCTTATTGCCAAGTCCTTTGTGGGAAGTGTTTGATTTTCCTTCAGTCTTCAGGAAAGCCAGGGATAGCAGGTCTTGCTGCTTCCAAGCTGCCTGTGTGGCTGTTTTCTCCTGCTGCACTGAGCTCATCCCTCGCAGAGCACAGACCTTTTTTCTTTTAACAGGAGTCTCATGTGGTGCCTGCACAGGCATCCTACACTGCCACGAAGACCTTCAAGCTGTCACAAACAGAGCTGACTCTTTGGGCAGATGGGAAGGAAGAGAGAATCAGAAAACAGATTTCTCTCAACATTTGTCTCAAATTTCTGGGTCTGAATTTTTATTATTTTTTAATTTTCTTAGAGATTTTTGACTAGAGATAGAAGTAAAAAAATCTTAGGGCTCAGTAGGGTTTGACATAGAAGCTGAGGCTTATCCTGTTAGTTTTCTAACTAGTTCTTGAAAGTGGTTCTTTTTTTTTTTTTTTGGTACCAGGAATTGACTCCAGACCTCATGCTTGCCAGGCAGGCGCTGTGCCATCAAGCTATATCCCTGGCTTGAAAGCAGTTCTTAAAGTCCAAGGATTTGTAGGAAGTGTGTTGGATTACAAACTGAGTTTCTTATGTGTAGTTCTCACTTTTCTTTTTCTCTAAATTTTTATTAGGATCAATATGCCAATGCATTTTTGCATGATGACAACATGAATTTTCGAGTAAATTTACATAGAATGGTAGGTGTGACTTCTGTTTCTTTTTTTCTTAGTGGGAGATTTTTTTGTGTTGACAGGGTTGGGATGAATTTGGTCCTTCTAGGAAAAATGTGAATAGAAAGTTGTGCCAAAGAGTTCCTGCATGACTCTTACCAAATTTTTAAAAAATGTCTTATAGAGGTGTTTCTTTCTTGAGAGAGGATAGAAAGATCTACAGCCATATAGCCATTGCAATAATGGAATATATCAGAAACATAGATATATGTTAGGAGATGGGTCTAAGACTTGTATTTTAAAGTGGAACATGATTTTAACTTGGAAAAGACTAAGTAGTGCTTTGATTTCTTCATCTGAAAGGTGGGGTATGTAGAATGTGGGAGATCAGGGAATAACCGAAAGCCTGAAGGGATATGAAAAGTACCACTTTGAGGTTTAGGGTTGAAACTTACTTTTTGTTTTTGCAGCTTCTACTATTGTTGCCTCTACAGTTGCCACCATTAACCTCTTCCTCCTCTTCTTTTTCTTCCTTCTCTCCTCCTCCCTCTTCCTTTTTTTTTGAGGCACTGGGAGTTGAACCTGGGCACTTTCCCAGTGAGCTAAGTGCTCAACCCTTTTTTATTTATTTATTTTGCCATAGGATTGAGCTGTTGCCTGGCTGAGTATGAGCTTGCCGTCCAGAATGCTGGGATTACAGTGTGTGCCACTAGTCCCAGCTTCCTCTTCTTTTTCTTAATTTTATTATTTAAAATAAAAATGATGGATGCAGTGGCACACGCCTATAATCCTAGCACTTGGAAGGCTGAGGCAGGAGGATCACTGCAAGTTCGAAGCCAGCCTGGGATATATAGTGAGAACCTGTGTCTCTCCCCCCACCAAATCAGTGAACCTCTTTTTGTTAATAATGCCACCTGCACAGTGTAGCTAACAGCACAAACAACAGCTTTCCTGTTGTATTATGCTGCAGTGCTCTGTGGGCAGTTGCCTGGCTGTGAACTGTATCCTTGTCACAGGCCTACACTGGTAACTGAGGAGCCTTTGCAATTCTTCCTTGTCCCACCCACCTCAGCCACTACAAAGAGGAAGAAAAGGCAGCAGCTCATTCGGGCAATGACTTTATTTGCATGAGGAACGTGATGATGAGCCACTGTTCTCATTCATGTGTTTATTAATTTCTTTTTGCTTTTTTTGTGCTGAAGCCTATGAGACACAGGAAGAAGGCTGCAGACAAGAACCTCCCCTGCCGCCCTTTAGTGTGTGCAGTGTTGGGTGAGTTAATAGCATAGAAATCAACATTCTTCCGGACAGTGATTGGTTCTCATGATTAAGCTTCTTCTTAGAGAAGTTCTTTGCTGTTTCTTTGCTGGCCTGAGAAGACATGTTTACTATTGTTTGGTAAAGTAACCCTATTGAATAAAATGCCCAGTAAAGGGTGCTTCCAAGGAGCCAAATTATTGTATCTAAACTTGATACATAATGTAAATTTGGGACATATTTTACTCCTGATCAAGATTTCAATCTAGCTTCCTTTCTTTTTTTTCTTTTCTTTTTTTTTTTTTTGGTCTTTCTGGGACAGGGTCTCGCTATGTAGTTCAGGCCAGCCTTGGGCTCATTTTGTAACCCAGGCTGGTCTCGAACTTGAAATGATCCTCCTGCCTCAGCCTCCTGAGTGCTGGAATTACAGACATGTGCCACCATGCCTGGCCTAACTTCCTTTCTTGTTCCCTGTTCACTTGATGAGTCAAGTGATCAGGAGATTTGAAGTTCAGTGTGCAGACCTAAAACTTCTTGACTACACTAAGTGGAGAGGGGGTTGACAGAGCTGATAGGGGAGGGGTTGTATCTTGGGTAATTTTGTCTCTCCATAATTGTACATTTTCTCCAGGGGAATTGACAAAACTCTTAATCCCATTTCCACCTGGATGCTCATCCCCAGTTCCTAAATCTGCTTGATTTTATGGTAGTAGGAATAGAATACAGGACCTAGTGCTCCCAGGCAGGTTCTGTGCCATTGAGCTATATTCCCTGCCCATCTGCTTGATTTTAAAGGCAGTAATTAAGACTATGTAATTAGCTCCACAGACCTTTTTAGTCAATATCTGTCAGGCATTTTGATAGTGAGATGAGATAGACTGATAGAGCTTTAGAGTTAAGTCTCCAGTTACAAGAACATAATCAGTAATTTCTTCTCTTGTTCCCTTATTGCTCTGGTCTTGGAATAAGGTTTTGTTCTAGCAAATATGAGTGATGAGTGCCATGTGTGAAGTATCTGTATAAATATCCCTTGCATTGGGATTTATTGACAGTTCAGGCTATCCTGAAGGAATAGGGGACTGAACTGATTTTCTTGCTAATTTGCAAATGGCAGGGAATGAAGAGTGTTGCAGAAAACATCTTACACAAAATAAGTTGATGTGCATGTGGGTACCGACATTTAGCATGAATGCAAGGGTACAGCACCCCAGAGGGGTCCCCAACTCAAAGGCAAATTATGAATTTCATTCTAATTGATGTAGTTTTTCTCTTTTCCCTCTTAGACCTGATGGTAGAGTTTATTGTAACACATATGATGAAGGAGTTTCCTATGGATCTCTACATGTAAGTACCATGGTTCATTTCATATGTGTAAACGCATTTTAAAGAATCAAATGATAGCTCTGTGTGGTGGTGCACACCTGTTATCCTAGCACTTGGGAGGCTGAGGCAAAAGGATCAACAAGTTTGATGCCAACCTGGACTATATAGGTAGACCCTGTTTAAAAAAAAAAAAAAATCAAGTAATAGAAAAACTTATCATCTGTGTATACATTAGTTGAAGAAAAACTCATTTGTGTGTGAAATGTCATGAAATATTTTGTAAATCTTTTCAGAGGAGGGGAAAGTACACAGTATGATTTAGATTCTTGTATATATCAGATAAACTGTGAAGAGCTAGGCCGATGCCCTGAAACTGGGACCACAGGCTATGTAGTACCAGCTTTGTTGTTGCTGTGCTTTTGTGTCACAGTAGTTGGTAGTAATTAGAAGGTAGGAAGAAGCCAGGTATGGTGGCACACATCTATAATCCCTTTATAGATTATGGAGGCTGAGGCAGAGAACTGCAAATTAAGCCCAGTCTGGGCAATTTAGCAAGACTATTTCTCAAAAAAGAAAAAAGAGGGCCGGGGATTTAGCTCAGGGGCATAAGTGCCTGCCTGGCAAGCACAAGGTCATGAGTTCAATCCCCAGTACCAAAAAAAAAAAGAAAAAAGAAAAAAAGACGGGGGATATCATTCAGTGTCGAGGCCCTGAGTTTAATCTGCAGCACTTCTCCCTCCCCCCAGAAAAGGTACACAGAGGTCAGGAGAGAGCTTCTGGTCCATCCTTAGCGACACTGTCATGACAGCCTGACCAGAGCCCTGCAAGATGCACACATGATGTTTCCAGAGGCCTTGCTGGGGGATCCCTGTATCTGGTGGGGACCTTGATGTCCATCACTATTCTTTGTGATGACAGTGCTCAGAGGCAACTGAAACTCATCATGTTTCTTTTCTTTCTTTTTTCTTTTTTAAATAAAATTTAAGCCTTTACGTGTTGTCTTTCCTTTGTTACTTCTTCATTCTTCTCTTTATTAACTCGGAAGAATTACGCTGTATTAGTGTGATTATATATATGTGTACAGGGCCCACCAAAAGAATGTGTCTATACTTCAGCTGTACTACTGTACTACTAAGTGTCAGGAAGGAAATGGCCACCACTTCGAGTACCTCATGTAATTGTAGAGCCAAAGGTAACTTGTATTACTCCCACAATGTCTCAGTACATTTAGTATTAAAATAGTTATACGAGTTTTACTTTTTTCTGATGTATACGTTATTTTAGTGGAGTGTATAAGTTTCTTTCTTCAAAAGCATCTCGGTTGGGTCTGAGTACAGAAGTGTCACCACTATTATTTTGGTCAAGTGACATCTTGATGTGCAGTAAGCTTGGTGTACCTTATCCCAGTGCCAGTCCTGGGATCTAGAGAGGGATAAGGGGCTTCACTCTATGTAGTATAGACCTCCAGCTTTTTAGATTGCTCGTAGACTATATAGTCTTGGTTTTGTAAGTCTGGAGTAAATTTACTTTCATTTAAGTAGGTTACAGTTTACATTTTTGTCTTTGGCGTGTTTAGGAGTCTGAGCTGTAATTCAGTTCAGAGCCCAATGGTGCTGCTTTTTATACCCTTGGCAGATGCAGCTGGGTTTCCTGCTTATTTTAGCTGCAGTCTCTGAACCTCAGTATCTTAGGGAGCAGATTCGTTTGTGCTGTACACTTTATTTCTAGCTTGACAATTTTATGTTCCACTTTTGGAATATGCTATTTACTTTGTAGTATTGACCATGCTAGTTCCAATTTTCTCATTTTATAAGGAGAGAAAATGAGGTTCAGGGGATTATGTCCTTTGTCCATGGTTCTGTTATTTAGTATCATTGCCTGGGTTTGAACCCAGATTTTCTTATTAAGTCCTGGGTTGTTACCATTTCCGTCTCAGTGTTGCTATGTAACAAACCTTAAACCTAGTGTTTAAAACAAGCGCTCACCATCTAAGTGGCTGTGGCTCGGGAATCCAGGAGCAGCTTGAGATGAGTGGTTTTGCCTTCTGATCTCTGGAAGAACCACAGTCAGAGTGTTAACTGAGGCTGCAGGCTTCTGGCAGGCTGCTGGGGCAGGAGAGCTGCTCTCAAGGTCACTTCATGGTAATTGGTAGGCCTTCGTGCTTGGCCAGCTGAATCTCTCCTTGGAGATACTTCAGATGGCAGCTACCTTCCTCCACAGCAAGAAATCCAAGCGAGACAGAAGAGGAGAGTGAGAGCCCAAGACAGAAACCATAGTCTCTTTTATCACCTAGTCCCAAGTAACACATTG
The DNA here is from genome assembly GCA_004027455.1 of Hydrochoerus hydrochaeris. Taxonomy (NCBI): domain Eukaryota; kingdom Metazoa; phylum Chordata; class Mammalia; order Rodentia; family Hydrochaeridae; genus Hydrochoerus; species Hydrochoerus hydrochaeris. Next base: position 98,315 of record PVLA01005405.1, on the reverse strand, counting down.
CATCTTGTGGTCACATGACCACTCTGATAAACAGTGCAGGGAGCCGGGCTCTCCTGGAAGGTACTCAGGTAATGAAGGTGTCACCCTCAGGAGTGGATTAAGCTTATTATAAAAGGACTCAAGGCTGTGAATCCAATTACTGGTGTCTGTTCTCCCTCTTGTCTCTCCCTGCCTCTCTTCCTTGAGTGTGCTTCTGTGTGTGCTCACACCCTTGCCTTCTACCTCCTTGGGTGATGCATAGAAGAACCTCACTGGTTGCTTTCACCTTGATGTCAGACCTCACAGTCTCCAGAAGTATGAGAAACACATTTCTTTATAAGAAATGTGCCCGCTCTGGGCTGCTCTAGATAGTGACTCAAAACAGACTGAATGAAGGATTCAAGTACCAGCAGCAGGATTGTTGGGGACCATCTCGCAGGCTGGTGTCACAGCTGCCTGGCTAATGAGGTGCATGTCTAAGATTCACACTGATTTCTCTCTGGCCTCAAAGTGACTGTGCTGATGGCACAGTAGAGACTTTGCATTTGATCTGAGTCCTGAAGAGCACTGAGTTTTCTAGGTGGAGGAGCAAGGGAAGAACATACTGAATAGGAGCCCAGCATGAGTGTGTTTGGGGTTAGAAGCTGAGAACTTACTAGCAATAATGCTGGATGGTTAGAGTGGAGGATTAGAGTGGAAGAAGGGTAAGAACAGAAGGAAAAGCTGCCCGAGACTAAGTAGACAGCGGGGAAAGTCAAAGCTGGGAATGAAGGGATTGAGTTGCGTGTCCTGTACTTACTGTAGAGTCACAAATATGTATCAGTCTCTGCTTTTACCCTTGGCAGAGCTTTTGTATTGCCCTGCTCTCTTCTGGGCTCCTGCCACTTGCTTCCTAGTGGAATGCCTTTGGTGGGGAAATGAAGTTAATGAGGCATCAGATTGATAGAGGCTGGGCAGAAGGTCTCACTCTCCAGCTGAGTTCTCTTGCTTCATTACTACCCATGGGGATGTTTCCAGATCTGTCTTCCCCCTCTTACAGGTCCCCTTCCAGTTTTTGGTATCTGGAGCACCCAGTCTTTTGCGGGTGAATGTTTCTGTCCCAGCTGGGCGTCAGGCTAGGGTTCTGCTCTTCCTTCTCATTGTGTACAGTTTCTCAGCAGCACCTAGCAGAATGAGAAGCTGAAAGCAGAATGAGTTTCTCCATTTCAGACGTTTATGATCCACCTGGTTAAGCATGAATACATGTGGAAGGACTTCATGCCCAGAGCCGGAATCTGGGTCAGAAGGGAAGCAGTTTGCTATCTGTGTGAATGCTGTAGGTAAAGTCATGATGAGGGGAGGTATTTATGAGAAACAAAAAAGCCTTGCTGGGAAAAGGTAGGAAAATGCACCCAATTAATTTCTACTCCTGGCTGCATGCCTTGGTTCTTGCTGCCATTTCCACTGCTGCCACGGAATTTGGGAGTGAGAATTGAGCTCCTGGGGGGAATGAACTCTTCTTACATTACTCTCACATGGAAAACTCAGGCTCTTCCTAAGTCAGATATTCCTAAATCTGTGGGCTGTTACCAGAAGAGAGGTGCAGATTTTGGTGGGTCCTATAGGACGATTTCAGGCAAAAGTGGGACCATTTTGAGACAGAAAACCACTATATGCCTATAAGAATCCCCTGCCTCCCCAAGAAGTAGTACGTTTGATGTCATTGCAGCAGTGAGTTTTTTGTTTTGTTTTGTCTTCTTTTGGGAATTGAACCCAGGGCCTCATGCGCACTAGGCATATTTACCACTGGGCTGGTTTTGTCTTCTTTTGGGAATTGAACCCAGGGCCTCATGTGCACTAGGCATATTTACCACTGGGCTGGTTTTGTCTTCTTTTGGGAATTGAACCCAGGGCCTCATGCGCACTAGGCATATTTACCATTGGGCTGTGTCTCAAGCCCTTTTTTTTTTTTTTGATACCAGGGATCGAACTCATGACCTTGTGCTTGCCAGATAGGCGCTTATGCCGCCGAGCCAACCTCCTGGCCCTCTCCAGCCTTTTTAAAAGGATCATTTTGAGATGGGTTGCTGCTAAGTTGCACAGGTTGACCTCAAACCTAAGACCCTACTGTCTTAGCCTCCTGAGTGGCTGGGAGTACAGGCCTGGACTGCCACATCCAGCTCTCCCAGGACATATGTCTAAGAACATAACAGTTATTAAATTTTTCTTTCTGCTTGGTGAATTATGTAAGTCGTTGAGACCGCAAGGCTAATGATGGCACCTGTTGGGTGAGTGGAGCCAGAAACAAAGCCTATGGCAGTGCTGGAGTGGCTGTGGGCAGCTTTGGGGGAGGCATGGAGGGATGCTGGCAAGGGCTGGGGATGTGGGAGCACCCTGTTGCTGCTCTAGTGCTGGGGGAGGAGGTTGGTAGGAGGCAAGGCACAGCTCGTCCAGACCCAGGCCCTGTGAGGGAAGTGAACGGACGGGAATACTGTAAGCGGGCAGCTGTGTAGAGGCAGCCGCTAGCACCAGGAACAACCGACTGCCAGCTCCATGAGAAAGTTGACAGAAACCGGAGCATCTCTTAGCTAGGACAGCTACATCAAACAGGAGATGGTACCACAATTTCCAAAATTTGGGAACTTTGATTTATTGGATTTTATACCACTGGTAAGCACTTTTGGTGGTACATATCAGTCGAGTAAAATAATTATTTAAAATTTTTGATGTGTGTATTAATTTATGTGTTGCTTTATATTTCTGAGTGGTTGTAAGCTATTTTAATATCACTGTGGAACATGCTGAAGTCTCTTAAGAGACCTGTTATCTAGTCATCTCATTAAATCTGAGGCACTCCTGCAAGACCTCTCAGAGCTCTAGGGCAGTGTTTGCAAACCTGTGGCACAAATGCCACAGCGGACTGTTTGTTATCACTGAAAGCTCTAAGCGGTTTGCCGTCACTGGTGTAGGAGTGAGAAACACACAGAGACATGGATAATGGAGCAAGTAGAAGACGTGTAGGTGGCCAATACAGGCCTCTTAATTAAGAGTTTTCTGAAAACTACCAGAGAAGAATGATTTGAGACTCAGCTTCCATGTTTGTTCATTTGTGTCTTTGGCATGTCGTTAGGTACTGTATTCCCTCTGGCTGGTGTCTCTGTCCTTGACCTCTCAGAGCAGATTAGTAATGTTTTTTCTGTTTTGTTTTTCTCCTTCCTAAGAGGTGCAAGAAAATAGCTCTCCCCACTTTAGCTTGATTTATGAACTGTTAGAGTGACACCCACAGGTGAACATGGTCTCTGTTGAAATAAGTGGGGCACCAGAATGCCTTTGTCTCAAGCTAAACCCGAGCTTGAGACTTCCAGCCCTGCCTCAGAAAGTATCTTGTGTTTGGAGCTGCCATTTAGCCGACTTGCACCTGGGCATATTAGAAGGTTACATACCTCAGACAAGGTGGAGAAGAGTGCTCTTCTGTTTTTGCCTTCTCTGCCTTTCATGTCAGAAAAGCTTCAAAAGAAAGAATCTTTTTTCATTTGTCCAAAACTAGCAGGCTGCCTGGGTTCAGTTTTCTAGGAACTCTGTAACTCAGTTGTATTACGATTCAAGTGCTTAGCTCAGCTGGTGTTAAAAGAGTGGATAAGGAGGATATAGACAGTCTAGCCAAGTGTGGCATTCTGGGATGCTGCCACAGGAGGTTACAGATCGAAACCCAGCCTGGATAATTTAACAAGACCCTGTTTCAAAATAAAAATAAATAGGCTGGGGATGTAGCCTAATATGAAGACCCCAGGTTCAATCTCCAGTATTGAAAAAAAAATTGAACAATAGATTTTTGCCCCAGCCTGGGCAAGGTAGTGACTCACCGAGACCCTGTCTCCAAATTTAAAGAAAAATTTAGAGGAGGAGGAGAGTGGAGTACAATGAGGAGGCAATGGGTTCAACCCTGAACCCTTTGGTTTTGTTTTGCGGTACTAGGGATTGAGCTGCAGGCCTAGTACATGCTAGGCAAGTACTTTTAACACTAAACTACATCCCAACCCTTTCTTTATTCATTTTGAGACAGGGTCTTAAAGGCTGCCCAGGCTTGTGCCAGCTTTTCTAGCATCACAAAGAGTTCTGTTAGACAGTGCTGCTGTGGGTCACTGCAGTATTGAGTTACTCACCCCCAGTGACACGCATTTTATTTTCCTTTGTGTTGTTTGTGGTATGAAAAACTGAACACATGACCTTGGCACATGTTAGGTAAGCATCATACCACTGAGCCACATCCCCAGGTTTGCAATATATTTTTCCTTTTTCGAATATTTCCAAATTGTTGGTTAGTTGAGGTTAAGACAAATGAAATTTTTAAAAGTTATAAAACTAGCAAAAAATATATTTTTCATCTGAGGATTTTGAAAGCTTAATATCATAATCAAAGATTATAACATGACTTTATACCCCATTGCTGTATACATTTATAATATATCAACATACAATAAAAAATTTAAATAAAAATTTTTTAAAAGAATGCTTAAGTAATCACAGATGAAATTATAAAGCTAAAGACTAATAAAATTTACTTCCTAAAAATAAAAAACTTTTTTTGTGTGCCTCGTATGTAGCCTAGACTGTCCTTGAACTCTTGGCGATCTTTCAGCCTCAGCCTCCTGAGAGCTGGAATTACAGGTGTGTGCTACCAAAAAAAAAAAAAAAAAAAAAGTAATGAATTACATTTAATTAAATGCAGACCTCTGAGACCAAAAGTCTTTAATGGTTTTCCATGCTATACTTATCACTTTTTTTTCTTTTGTCTTTTTGAGGCAGGGTCTCACTTTGCAGTTCAGGCTGGCCTTGAGCTCATTTGGTAGCTCAGGCTGGTTTTGAACTTGAAAGGATCCCCCTGCCTCAGCCTCTCAAGTGCTGGGATTACAGGTGTGTGCCATCATGCCCAGCTGTGCCTATCACTTTCACTGGCACAATTGGGTTGCATTCTTCCGTCCAGGAATGATCCTTAAGGAAGCGTATTAGGGGTGCTTAACTGAATATGGACTTCTAAGTGGTTGTAGCCCCCTTTTCCCATTGACAGATTGAGTGTGTGTGTGTGTGTGTGTGTGTGTGTGTCTCCCTCTCTCACACACTCTCTCACACACATTCTCTCTCTCACACACAGATTGAGAAGAGCTGAGGGTGTTTTTTTCTTTTACATATTTGGTTGTTTGTTTATTAGATTTTTGAAACAAGGTCTTGCCATGTATTCCATGCTGACCTCAAGCTTGTGGTGATTCTCTTGCCTCAGCCTCCTCAGTGCTGAGGTTGTAGGGTTGCATCATCCTACCCAGCTTTGTTTGTGTACTTATTTATTCATTGGTACCAGAGATTGAACTCACAACCTCATTCTTGCCAGGCAGGTGCTTATGCCACTGAGTTAAATCCCCAGCCCTTGAGTATATATTTATATCTAGTGTCTTTAGTCATCTTAGCAAACAGACCTGCCTCACTAAAGAAAAGGGGTATCTGAGCTGGGTGTGGTGGCACCTGCTTGTAATTCTAGCATTCTGGGAAGCTGGGACAGGAGGTTTGCAAGTTGAGCAACTTAGTGAGACCCTGTCTCAAAGTAAGAAATAAAAAGGACAGGAAAGATAGGTCAGTGTGAAGGTCCTAAATTCAATTCCAGTACTGCTAGTGAATGAATGAACGAATGAATGAATGATAGCGGTGGTGAGTTCACTGTATTTTTGGGCTTATCCCATGTTTCTTTCTTTGTAACAGACGCTGCATTCAGGTGGTACATAAACTGCTTTGCTACCAGAAGAAGTGTCGAGTTCGGCTCCATTACACCTGGCGGGAACTTTGGTCAGGTAACTTTTCCTCTTGGATTCATTTTCTTTTCATGCTTTTCTTATGTGCAGCAAGGTCTGGATTCAGGGTGGATCCCCCCCAACCCCCCACCCCAAACTTTGGTGTTTTTAGGGTGCATCTCTTCTTTTTCTTTTTTCCCTCCCCTCCCCCACTTCTCTCCCCTGTGTCTCTGTCTCTGTCTTTCTCTCTTGCGGTTTAGCTTTTTTTGGGCCAGACCTAGAGTTGTTTACACCCATGAATACTCATTCATTTGCACTATTGGGGATTGACTTCAAGGCCATCATCTGTTTCATGTCTATTCCACACTTTCTCTCTTGTTCCTTCTTTCTTATGTTTCTTTTGTGTGTGTGTATGTGTGTGTGTGTATTAGTAGAAACAACTGAATATTTCTTGAGTTCCAGTGATTCTTCCTTCGTGTAAGACAGAGCTAGGCGTTAGTGCAAACTTGAACTCTTCCTCTGCTGCATTTGATAGCAGCTAGGGACTGCAGGGAAGCTCGTGTTTCCTCAGGACAGGTGGCTTAGGAGGGGTGTCATAGGTTGGGGGGGCTGGGGGGGAAAGATGGGGGTGCTGTTCTTTGTGTCACATCTGGCTACTGTTTACAGACAGTGCTGATTGCTCCACTCCCCCTGTGTACTGGAGACAAAACGGCAAGTGACAGTGTTTACTTTTGCCTTGGTACCCGCTGGGTAGGTAGCCCAGTGAGTTACTGCTGCCCCTGCAAGTGGGAAGTGGGGCTTCTCTAAGGTACAGTTAACACTGACTTCACCCCTTTCTTACATCCAGCTAAATGAGCATGTTGGAGAGCAGAGGAGACAGGTCTTCTGAGGCAGTTGCCCACTGAGGGTGCTGTGGCTTTGGGACCTGTAGGTACAGAAGACTCCTGATGGTGGCAGGGATGAGTGGTTGCTGTGTTAATGTCAGAGCTTTATAAGAAACAGGCCAGAAACCCAGCCCTTCCTTGGAATTCTTCTAGCTTGTTGTGACACATGGTTTCCTCCCAACCCAAAGGCTTTCTAAATTTAGTGTTCCATAATGGGAAGTAGCAATCTTTAATTAATGGATTAGAAAGGGTTTTTTTGCAGTTACTGTCTATGGTGGTGAAGGGGGAGTAAGAGAGTCACACTAATTGGCAATAGAGGCATTTGGTATTTTAGGAGAGAAGAGTATGGTCATGTGATGTAATGAATGTCAGATAAGATGAGAGATTACAAGAAATCAAAATGACTAAAGTTAGAATTTCTCAGGCAGCAACAGTTGTTTTTTTCTTTTCTTTTTTTCATTTTTTTTTTGTTACCAGGGTTCAAACTCCCAGCCTTGTACTTGTCAGGTAAGTGCTTGCACTGCTGAGTTAAATCCTTGGCACTAGTTGCTTTTTAATATAAAGGGCTCATGTTGTTGCCTATGGATAGCAGTGTGCTGCTGGGCTCTAGAAGTCTAGGATGAAATGAAGACACAGGATGCTGCCAATTCGTGGTTTGATGCAGCTGTAGACGTAGAGCAGATGACGGTGGAGTTACACGCTGTAGTGTTCAGCAGTTGGTAGCAGTTGCTTTTCCTGCCACTTCTGGTTCCCTGCTAGCTGTATTTTCTCTTTTGTTCTGTGTTCGTTCTTTGTCCTCATTGTTCTGCCTCTGGCCTTGTGATCTCTTGGCTTTTCTGCCATCCTCTTTGTCTTTTGTCTTCTCCCTCAGTGTCCTGCTCCATCAGTCTTTCCACACTGCCCCTCTGCTGCCCTGTTCTGTCTCCCTTGTACTTCTCATTGTCCTTCTGCTTTATCTTGTGTTCTCTGTCCTTTGCACATATCATTGTGAACTATCTCTCCTGTCCTTTGTGCTGTTGTGGTCATACATTTGATTTTCACATGCTATAAATCCTAGAATGAATTGCTGTCCTTGTCTTCTACTTCTTCTTCTTCCTCTTCTTCTCCTCTCCTCCTCCTCTTCCTTCTTTTTTTTTTTTTTTTTTTTTGGCATTGCTTGGAATCAAACCCAGGATCTTGCACATGTTAGGCAAGTGCTCTACCACTGAGTTATAACCCTAGCCCCACTGTTCATTTTTGCTAAAACAAGTGATTATACTTTAGATTCAGTTTTTGTGTGCATGTGCACTCATGCTCGTGTGTGGTATTAGGTGTTGATTCCAAGGTCTTCATGCTGAACTATTTCCCCAGCCTTTAAAAACTTTAATTTTTACTTTATAGATAGGATCTTTCTAAATCACCAACTTTCCCAGGTTGGGTTTCAACTTGAGATCTACCTGTCTCAGCTTCCCAGAATGCTGGAATTATAGGCATATACCACTTGCCTGGCAAACACCGACTTTTCCCCCTGACTCTTTGTTTTTTGCCATTCCGGCTAGTGGCTTGTGGAGAAGAGCATTCTTCATCCCATGTTGGCTGGTTGACTTTCTTTCTTGAGAACTTGGTCTTGTTTGGCCCTGTAATTGTGTGTTGCTCCAGACTGACTAGTTCTCATTCCAAGGTCCGTGACAGGTTGAGGGCAGGGGTATAGGAGTGTCAGGGCTGGGGCCTGGGCAACTGCTTGTTTCTCAGGCCTGGATACTCACAGGAGAGTTCTCTGCCAGGCAAGGTTCGCTTCTTTTCTCATGCGACAGCGTGAACCCTCCTGCAGCCACGACACCATGTGTTTGCACACGGAGTGTACAGTGAGATGAAGAGCAGCAGGTGTGAAGGAAACTGCAAACACAGCACCGCAGCCGGGGTGTCAGGCCCATGAGAGTGTGTCTCCCGCGTTCAGTGAGCACCAGTTTGGCTGCACTGATCCACCTACTCCTTGGCTGCTGCTCCCCCTCGCATGTTGGAGTGCCCGTGTTTTCAGTCTTTCTTTTCCTTATAGAGTTACGGATTTGAGGGAGGCGTGTGAAACTCATCATGGCAAGAATACTTATCTGAGTACATTCTGGCCCATTCATGCGCCGCTGTCCTAATTGACGGTTACTTATGTGAGACGTGTGGGGTTAGACTGGACACCTGGAAGGCTTGGGAGTGCAGAAGCCAGTGGCCAGGATCTGGACACCTTTCGTCACTGGACACAAGGGTGTTTGGTGGCACTGCACTTTGAGTGCTGTGCTGTTTGACTACAGTTGCTGTTTGTTGTTGGGATGTAGTTAGCAGTTCTGCCAGCAGTGTCTCACCAGTAGTGGACTGTGGAGGAAGAGGAGGAGGCAGGGCCCCAGCTGGGGGTTCACTCCGCCCTTTTCCTGCTGTGGCCCTGACCATCTCCTGTTGCCACCTGTCCAGTGAGGCCTGTCAGCGTGGTATCTGAGTATGTATGGAAATGTGTTTAGGCTAATTTCAAGAGTGTGAAAGGAAGAGGCCCACTTGTCTGTATTATCCTTTTTTTTCTACTTGTTTTTGTTTTTGAGATAGGGTCTCACTATGTACTTCATGTTGGCCTTGAACTGACTATGTAGCCCAGACTGGCCCTGAACTTGCAGTGATTTCTCCTGCTTGAGCCTCCCAAGTGCTGGGATTACAGATTACAGGCATATGCCACCCACACCTACTGTATTATTTTTCTCTTAGCGTTTTTTTTTTTTTTTTTTTGGTTGTACTGGCTATTGAACCCAGGGCCTTGCAAGAGCTAGGCAGATGTTCTACCACTGAGCTTCCCCGCCTTTTTGTCTTGGTGTTTTTTTTTTTTTTTTTTGAGAGAAACAGAAGGGATCCTGAACGGGTTGCCAAAGACTCTGTCTTTTCTAGGGACTTTTATAGAATAAAATCATGGGATGATATGGATTCAAGGTGGGAACTTACAATGCAGATGGGCATAAGGCGGGACAGAACTATGGTTAACAAAACTGTATGAAACAAAGCAATTATAAACAGTGGAGAAATACAAAACATAGTTTAAAGCATAAAAATTTGTTACCTAAATGAGTCCCAGTCCAGAGTCTATGAAACGAAAGCAAACTCTTACCTCCATCCAGTGATCTTGATGGAACACTTCCAAATGATATAGGGGAATGAAACTACTGACCTACTATATATCCAGTATGGGTTCGTGTTCTCTAAAATAGAAGAATGAATTCTAGGAACAGAGGTTAAGAACAGAATATATTTATTGAAAGAAAGAAAGCTTCTGTCTGAGAGAGACAGAAGAGGTCCTGAACGGGTTGTCTTCTCTTGGTTGTTTGAGACACAGTCTCGCTATGTAGTTTAGTTCAGCCTGGCCTTGAACTTACTGTGTAGCCCAGCCTGGCCTCAAATTTGCAGAGATTCTCTCGCCTCAGCCTCTCAAGTGTTGGGATTACAAGTGTATGTTATTACATTTGACCTCAGCCCTTTCAAAAATTTTTTTATTTTGAAATAGGGTCTTGCTGTGGTACCCAGGCCAGCCTTGAGCTTGTGATCCTGCTGCCTTGGCCTCCCAAGTAGGCAGGATTACAGACACATGCCAGCATAGCTGGCAGAGTACATGACTTTTAATAGGGATTCAGAAAATACATGAATGAATAAATAAATGGATGAATGAGTTTGTAGAATTTCCATAGTAATGAATTAGCATTTACCTAAAGCAATACAGTGTTGCATTTGGGCCTCAAAATAATAATAATAATAATAATAATAGCAGTAATATACCTGATAAGATGATTGTTACGTTTCTGATGAGCTGATTTCCCTTTGATAGGCCCAACCATTTAAGTTAGTTTTATTTAAATTGTTGATGTGAAAGGAAGCCAAATGTCATTTCCTCTATCTCTTTCTTCCTTCCCACAGATGCATGGATTGCTTTTGGCCAAGTAAAAATGGAAACTTTGTTGGTTTCTAAGGTATTAACCAAAGAATGAGCAGAATATGTAGAAGCAGCAGTTTTTGGAAAGGGAACTGTTTGTAATGAAGCCTCACAGAATCAACTTATTTTATTTCTACTGTAAGAGAAGGCAGGGAGGCATTGGAGAGCCAGCTTGCATTTAATAATGGCTTTCCACAGTCTGAGAACATGCGTTGATTTAAAGGCAGATTTATACTGTCATTTTTACTTGCTGTTCATCTACAGATCACAGGCCATTTTACCCTTGCATTCTGATGTATCCCTGGGTGACAAGTCATCATTTTATGTGCATATGTCGGGGGGAGGGGATAGAGCCTTTGAAGGGTGAAGTGACTTGATAAGGAGATACTAAACAGATACTAGACAGTTCCAATTAGAGCTTCACTCCTGTGCTCAGACACCCACAGGAAGCACGGCCCCGGAAGCCCCAATCTGCCCAGCTTCACAGTGCTAGGAAACAACCAGAGCGTTCCCAGCTTTGTGAAAAAGACAGAAATTGTACACGACCTGACCTTTAGATACCTACTGGGAAAAGCGGAACACTCAGAGAGGATCACAGCTTCTGGACCCGCTGCCTTTCCTGTCATCGGCAGAAGCCCATTGCTTCGTGGTTAGTGCACTTTGGGGCCAGGAATGGAGAGCTGTTTTGTTCCAAGCTTGTTATATGGTAGGTGTCCTGTAGGACTGGAAATTTCTAGAGAAGGACTGACTTGAGCCATAGATTTATCTGGCAGTTCTTGTGTAGCTTAGGCAGGCCTTCCTAATTTTGAGAGACTATCATTTGAACTTTTCATTGTCTGCTTCTTTTAGTTTAGTGACTTTTGTAAACTTTTAATTTATATATAATTATAGACTTACACTTGTACCCTTCATCCATCTTCCTCAAAGGTAACTTCTTACATAATTACAATATTATTAAAGAGAGTATCCAGGTGGGAAAGAACATAGCAGTAAAATGCTAGGGTAGATGCAAAAAGGAGTTTTGGCAACAAGCTGTCACTAGCTTGTTTTTATTAATATTGCTTTAAACTTGTTCTTCTTTATTGCCTAAACTTTCTCTGATTAGGGCACTGTGTCATCAAGTGTGTTCTGGGCTTGCTGTACCTGATGAAGAAAGACTGCACTGGGGGCAGGGACTGTAGTGCAGGGGCAGAGCACTTGCATAGCATGAGTGATGTCCTGGGTTCAGTCCACGGCATCACAAAAGAGAAAGCAAAACACCTTTCTGTGTGCAGAAGGACAGATTCCTCTTTCCTCTGGGGATAATGTCTCTCCATACTAGACTATTCTCTTATAGGGGCATTAGATGGTATTTCTTTTGTTCTGTAAATTTGGTTTTGCAAGCTTCCATATAACAGTATAGAAAACCCAAGGACTGAAATGAGTGCCAGGAAGATTGTTTTCCCTTCAGATTTCTATATTTGGCTAAACCCAAAATTTATACTATTTTGAATCTTTCATTCCTTCAGAAACTTGGCAGAAGCCAAAGATAATCTTTGACAGGTTTAGCCTGTTACCAGGAGGAGAAGATTCCCACATAAAAGTCCCTTAGAGAGTGAGAAATCACTCTTTGTTCTTTTCTCTGCACATAGAGTCACTTCCTATCCAGAGAAATGTCAACTCTCAAGGCCCAGCAAAAGGGGAGGAGGAGAGAGTAGTCATGCTTTGGTTGCTCTGCCTGTTCTCCGGGCCTGGAGTTGTACAATTTGGTTTGGTACAGAATCCTTTGGAGGATTTTGAGTGAACAGGACTGATGTGGTACTGACTTCCTTTAGCTTGGCAGGACTGGTTGTAAATCAGATGGTCTTACTCACTATTAGATTGCTTGTTCCTTCCTTTTCTTTTCCTCCTTTTTCCTTCTCCTCCTCCTTCTCTCTCTCTTTCTTTCTCTCTCTCTCTCTCTCTCTCTCTCTCTGTGTCTGTCTCTCTCTTTGTACTGGGGATTGAACTCAGGACCTCATGCATGCTAGGCAAGGACTATACCATTAGTTACATCCCTACCCCAAGTGCTAGACTTCTCAAAGGCTGATTTTGGCTATCACTTAGTTGGACAAGCTTGGAAAGAATAAGTAGGTATATGAGGCCGTAGACAGAGGCAGTGGCTCCTGACCACATTTTGTTATAGGCAACTGTACAGGGATCCTACATTTCCCAAAGTGTATAAAAGCTCTTCTTCATGAAAAAGAAGAGGGAAGGTGCTAGCTGGGACGATTGCTTTGTCCCCAAGCAGATAACCATCAACAGCAAGGAAAATGGGAGAGAATAGAACCTGACTTCCATTCAGAGAAAGGTTTGGTTTGTTTTCTGTCTTTTTCACAGGGTTGTGGAACCTTTAGGCTGTGCAGGCCATTGACATACTGGCCTGTGTGCTCTGCTCACTTGGGGAGGCTCAGAACACACAGTCAAAGCTGTTTCACTTCATTATTTGATTCACTGGCCTTGGTGTCAATGAAATACTTAGGTTTGAAGCCAGACAGGTATGCCTGTTTTCTGAAAAGCGACCTGCTGCATTTTAAAAGTTCTACTGACAGTTGTTGGCTTCTGAGTCCTTCCTATTGCTGCTCTGCTGATTGACAGTGAGCCTGCTGACTGCTGCCAGTGTCCCTGGGTAATTGGTGATTTTGTCCAGAGACACAGGACTTGGCTGGAGTTTCCAGTGCTGCTGCGGTTTTGGTGTCATTAGCTTGTTACACTGGTGCTATTTCCAGCTTGTCTTTTGAGTTCCTTGACTTCTCTCCTAAGCAAGTGAGATGCTCAGACTTCTTCTCCTCTACCAGTCACTGTGAAACTATCCATTTTCCCTAATGAGCAGGTTTTGCTGTGGTTTTGTGCACCCTTTCCTCCCTCCATGCCAGGCCATGGGATAGAGTCTGGCTGTCTTGTCTTTGATGTTTCTTTCCCTACATAGAATGTAAAAGCTACTCAGTTCACTCTGACCTGATTCTTTAGAAACAATTTATTTGTTCTCTGCTAAAGGCTTTCTGTCTCCTTTCTGTTTTTAATCTTATTTAAATGTCACTCACTTGGTTTTGTAATTAAGCCTTCCTTGCAGGCGTCTGAGCTATCATACTTAATTGTGTCTTCCTGTGCTTGACTTGTTCCTTTCTGGACCTGTTTACCTTGATGTGGAGGACAGGCTTTGGTTTGGGATGGATCTCTGTAGCCGTTATTCATTCTCCTCCTGAGTAGCAACACAGCTTGCTGCTGTCTTCTTCCCTTCTCTGAATTCCAAGAAGAAAGAAAAACCTCTGGGGAATCCTCATTGTGTAGGGTACATTAATGCAAGGCTCTTTGTGGGATAATAGGACCCTGAGGACCCTGTGTTTACGACCCTGAGGACCCTGTGTTTAAAGTGGCAGGATTTTCAGGTGATTGGCATTGAATTCTTTTGACTTGAACAGAGGTTGACTGCTTCTGCCACTGGGAATCCACTTGGGACTTATAGAGCCATCAAGTTACAGTCCTGGCTCTGCTTCCTGGAATCTGGACACTATACCCCATCCTGTGTTCTAGCTGTTTGTATGCAGAAAATTCCACATCTCTACACACTGTCTTTTTAACCATGTCACTAAGTGTGATGCACGTGTCTGTCCCTGGAAGGCACCTGCGATGGAGCTCAGTGTGAAACTGGGAAGCTGCTTCTTGTGCAGAGTCAGCCGGCATTGCAGCTAGTTTCCGGTGCCTGAAAAAAGGGCGAGAAACTGAAAATTCAAGGTTTCTGGTAGGAAAGAGTTTCCAATGGAGATATGACTGTGTGTGGACTTCTGCTTCCCTACAGCTGGAACATATTTATAGTATAATACCTCAACTATTTAGCTCACTGCAAAAACTTCTGTATTTTTCATTTAGTGCTGGGTGAAAGCCTTTGCCTGGGTAAATACTGGGTATCTGGAGCCTCACGTATTAGACAAGGCAGTAAACATTAGGAGTCAAAAAACATTAGGCCTCCCAAGGATTTCTAGGGTACTGTTTTTTTTTTTGGTCTTTTTGAGACAGTGTCTCATTATGCAGTTCAGGCTGGCCTTGGGCTCACTTTGTAGTCCAGGCTGGTCTTGAACTTGTGACAGTCCTCCTGCCTCAGTCTCCCGAGTGCTGGGATTATAGGCGTGAGCCACCATGCCCGGCTCTAGGGTAATGTTGTATTTAAAGTACTTTTAGTTTTGGTTTCCACTGTGAACTGTTATTCTAAAGACTGCCACAGTGTTCCCTGGAAGGCTTCTCAGTACTCATTTTGAGCTTGTGCCCTGACCAGGAGCCCTTGGGCTTTCTGTGGATGGAGTGTGATTGGCTCCTGCCATTTTTCCTGTAATGAGGAAATGCCTTGGACATTTAGCCTGGTGCCCAGCATGGTGCACCGTGATGTGGGTTTTAGCAGTCGGCAAGGTGAGGTTAAGAAGGGGTGGGCTAGAATTTTTCTAGGGCGTATGGAAAGAAAAAATGTAGATCTCTTGTTTTTAAAAATTCAAAGTAAAATATATGTAGCATAAAATTTGCCAGGCTAAAACTGGTGGCATGCATCTGCAATCCTAGTGCTCTAGGAGGCTGTGAGTTTGAGCCCAGCTAGACAACTCGGAGACATAGCAAGACCCTGTGTCAAAATAGAATATAAAAGGAACTGGGACTGTAGCTCAGTGTGACAGTCCTGGATTCAATCCCTAGTACTGCACAAACACCCCACCACCACCACCATAAATTAGTCATAACTTTTTTTTTTGTTTTTTGACACAGGCTCTTGGTATATAGTTCAGGCTGATTTTGAATGCTTGGTGATCCTCCTGGCTCAGCCTCCCAAGTGTTGGAATTATGGGTGTGAGCCACCATGCCTGGCTCATTGTAACCGTTATTAAGTATATGGTTCAGTAGCTTTGCCTACTTTCAGGTTGTTGTGCAACTGACACTACCTTCTTTTTCCAGGATTTTTTTCACCTTCTTGGACAGAACGTCTACCTATCTGTTAAACATTAATTTTTCCATTGCCTCCCTTTCCTAGCCCATGACAATCACTATTCTACTTTCTGTCTCTATGAATTTGACTACTCCAAGTACTTCTCTTTTTTTACAGTATTGGCAGTTGAACCCAGGGCTTTTACATGACCTACATTCCCAGCCCTTTTTTATTTTTTATTTTGAAGCAAGGTCTTGCTAAGTTCCCAGGCTGGGGTCCTCCTGCCTCAGCCTCCCAGAGAACTGGGATTACTGGGTTCATCAGAGTGTTGGTCACTATGTCTGGCTTCCAAATACTGTTTATGAGTGGAATCATGTCTGTCCTTTGGTTTATTTCACTTAGCATAATGTCTTCAAGTTTCATGTGTTAGAATTTTCTTCCTTTTGCCATGTGTGGTGGTGTCCACCTGTAATCCCATTACTTGGGAGGCTGAGGCAGGAGGGTTGTTGCGAGGCTGTGACCAGCCTGGGCTACAAAGTGAGCTCAAGGCCAGCCTGAACTGCATAGTGAGAGTCTGTCTCAAAAAGACACAAAAACAAAACAAAAAAAGAGAATTTTCTTACTTTGAAGGCTAATAAAAATACACTGTATGTAAATACCCATTTTCTGTAACCACTTGTCTGTTGATGGGCACTTTAGTTTTCTTTTTTTTGAATCAGGGTCTTGCTGTGTGGCTCTGTCTGGCCTCACATTTGCAGCCATCCTGCTGCCTCAGCCTCCCAAGTACTGGACTTCTAGGTGTGAGCCATGATACTTGGCTAGTTTCTTCTGTTTTTGACTATGGTGAATAATGCTGCTATACACAGGAGTATACAGAAATACTCGTTTGAATCCTTGGGTACCAAATTAAGTTTTGGCCCTAGGTTGTTAGTTCTTCTACCCCAACAGATGTTTTCTCTGTTGAATTTAGACAGAACCAGTACGATTTCACAGATCCCAGTGGAGGAGCTCATCATGGGCCTCCTCAGTATGTTACCCTTAGTGCTCTTTAGCTCTAATTTGCAACTTATTTAACCTTTCTGAATTTCAATTTCCTCATATGTAAAATGGGAACAATAATACTTGCTTCATCAGATGACCAAGAGGATCCAGTGAGTAACTTTATGTGCTTTGCATAATGTCTAGCACCCACCAGATGCCTAATAAATGTTACCTTCCTTGACATTGATGATCATGATCTTTTCCAGTTTGAAGTGATGAGTGCATTTCAGGGGAAGTGACTTCTGTAGTTAAGTGTCTTTTTAAGGTACAAGCAAAAGGCAGTAGAAAGGAGAAAGGTTGGAGATGCTCTATGTGAGCTGCTGGCACACTTTTTAACCCCAGTTGTGTCACTTTTTGGGAGGAAATGATGCCATCATCTGTGATATGTTTCTCTGGCACTAGTGTTTTGGGCAGTCCACCCTTGGGGCTTGGGGTCTTTGGAGCCTCTGGGCATTATCTTTTAAGACTCAGAAGGTCTTCTTCACTAACTTTACCCTTGTTCAACAGGTTATTTAATTAATTAATTTATTTATTTATTTTTGTACTAGAGATCAAACTCATGACCTCATACTTGCCAAGCAGGCACTTGTGCTGCTGAGCTAAGCCCCCAGCCCCAGAAGGTTATTGTTTACAAAAACCTGTATGCCATTTATATCCTCCCCATTGTCTTTCTGTCTCTCTGTCCCCTCTCTTTCCTCTACCTCTGTGTCTGTGATATCCTTTGCACTGAGCTATATTCTCAGTTCTTTTTTTTCAATTTCTTATTTTGAGACAGGATTTTACTAAGTCACAGGCTGGCTTTGAACTGCTGATCCTCCTGTCTCAGCCTCCTAGAGTTATGCTATCACCTTGCCCGCTGTGCCATTCTCTTTCAAGGAATGAACATCCCTTTACCTCATTATTATGGCTTATATCTGGGTGACCTCCCCAAGCCTCCTGTGGTCACAGGTGGGGCTTTTCAGAGGTGACTGGATCTAGGATGTGTGATGCTGGGATTGAGAGTGGTAATTTCTAAATTAGTTCACTGATTGGTTTAACATAGTTCAGGGTGTGGATAATGGGTGGGTGATACCACCCAAAAGTCAAGTAGGCTGGAAGGAATAAAAGGGAGAGGCTGCTGCTGCTTGCTGCCTTCTGCCTGCCATGAACTGTTTTCCTCTGTGATGCCCCTGTGCCATGCCACCTGCCTTGGAGCCAGCAGACTGTGGATTGAAACCTCTATAAATTCTGAGCTGATATAAACCTTTCCCCCTTTAACTTTGAGTGTTGGGTATTTTGTCTCAGCAGTGAGAAAAGTAATTAAGGCTGGCTTTGGGCTCCTGTACTGAAAGATCTTTCTGTGAGAACCTCTCAGACCAGGAGTCAGGACTTTGTGAGGAAAAGGCTTGTGTTAGTCTCTTATTCCTATCTTCCTTTTAAAAACTATTATTTAACCGTGAGAAGCATGACATCCTTGGAATAGTGTGGCTGGTCCTGTGCCACATGGCAGCCAAAGCAAAGGCTATCAAGGACAGTTTTCTTTTCTTTCTGTCTTTTTTTTTTGGTACCGGGAATTGAACTCATGACCCAGTGCTTGGCAGATCAGCACTTATGCCACTGAGCTAAATCCCCAGCCCAAGGACAGTTTTCTGAGAGAGAGAGAGAGAGAGAGAGAGAGACAGAGAGAGAGACAGAGAGAGAGACAGAGAGACAGATGCAGAGATAGAGACTGTGTGTGTGTGTGGGGTGTGGGGTGAGCCAGGGCCAGCCGGCCTGCTTTGTGCTGCTGCATGCTAGCCCTGGGAGCTTGAGTGCCAGTTCTCTGGCATTCTTGAAATTGTCCTTGAGGTGAAGGTGTTCTCTTATTTGGCTGTCGTCTCAGTCTGGGGCAAAGCTCCACGCTGTAGCCAGGCATGATGGTGTATGCCTGTAATCCCAGCACTTGGAAGGCAGAGGCAGGAGGATTTGCTATGAGTTTGAGGCCAGCTTGAGCTACAGAGTGAGTTCAAAGCCAGTTTGAACTACAAAGAGAGACCCTGTCTGAAAAAAAATTAAAACAAGACAAAAATCTCCATACCACAATAGCTTATGAATGAACTTGGTTAATAGTTGTCCATACTGGTTATTTGATTTTGGTTTTAATTGTACATAAGAAGGGGATTTTGGCTCCATGTGAAGTCCATATCCAGTCACATTGCATGTGCAGTGCATTCATTTTGAAAGAGGCAACCCTGAGTGAGTGAATCAGTTACATTCTTAGTTGACAGTCACGTGCTTAAAAAAATACTAGGGTATTTAGCTCAGTGGCCTAAGCACCTACTTGGAAAGCTCAAGGTTGTGAGTTCAATCCCCGTTACTAAAACAAACAACCAAACAACAACAACAAAAAAAAAACCCCACAAAAAACTAGAGAGGTCACAGAGACAAAGAAAGTAGGGAAAAGAAGCGCAGAGAGGGGAGAGGCAGAGAAGGAGGATAGGGCTGACAGGAAGGCAGAGCTGGGCCGGGGGGCCTGCGGAGGCAGTGCTGCTGAGGGGAGCCCCGAGTCTCCCCGTGTGGAGAGTAGTGGGAAAGGGCGCAAACGCCTGTGCTTTAATGAGCCGATGAAGACCAGTAGAAAAGGAGGCCCCCAAACAAATAACTGGAGCCAGAGGTGGGCAGTTACACACTAGAGCCTGGCGGAGTGCTGAACATATAAGCACTGCATTTACAGTAAGCAGGTTTACCCCTCTGACAGTGGGCCTGACCTCGCACTTCTGTTTGTTTTATCTTACCTTAATGCAATGGAGACCAAATTGTCATCTTAACTTAGTCACTAGCTAGTTTGGGGTAGGAGTTTGGTAGGGTGTGGTGTTTTTCTAACAAAAACGAGGAAATTGACTTAACCTCAGAAGTTCTTTTTAGTTCTAAAAGTCCATCTTGCTGGGGATTTAGCTCAGCAGCATGAGTGACTGCCTGACAAGCACAAGGTTGCGAGTTCGAAATCTGGTATCAATCAATCAATCAATCAATAAATAAATGTCATCTTTAGCTGTACCACAGCCTCACAGACTTCAAACCATCGCGTAGGGGAGGAGAAGGAAGAGGGACTGTGTGGCGGGTGTAGGCTGACACACAGCTGCCACAGTGTGTGCAGTCAGGGAGATGATGGAGGAGGAGGGCTGCCCCTCTGCACATTCTTTCCTGAGGAGAAATGCTGGTCTTTGATGTCGTCTTGGCTACCTGTTAAAAATTCCTCTAGAGAACCCTGCTCGAGTTGGCTCTTTTTGGGTAGAGGAGAGGTGTCCAGCTTGAATTTTCAGGAGCAGAACACAGGTCCCCATAGCACTGTCTCTCAGGGCGTCCAGTGCTGGATTCCCCGCCTGAGTACTGTTTGGCCTGCCGATGTCTGTAGCCTCTGGGGCTCAGTTTGCCTCATCTTGTGCCAGTCTTCCTCCCCTCATATTTATCACTTTGTCATTACTGACTGTGAGCCCCAGTGACCAAGACTAGCTGTAGTCTTGCCAAGGAACAGTGAATTATTACTCACACTTCCTCTCCAGGGTGGCTGCCCCTTAGTTACCACATGGCCACTGCTGAGGCTGCATTCTTGTGCCACGTGTGCTGGAGACAAAATTCTTGGTTGACTGACTGTGTGCAGAAGCTGCGTGGGCTGGGTGTTGTGGTGCACGCCTGTCATCCCAGTAGTGGATTGCTGTGCCTGGGCTATGTAGTGAGTTCAAGGCCACTGGTGAACTAAAAAAACAAAGCTTCTTGGGCTTCTTGCTCTCTTTCCCCATTACATGTTCTGCAGAGTGCTATGTGTGCTACCCAGCCCTTTCTTTTGTCTCCTGTGAGTTCATGGAGTCTAATCGTTAGGCATTTATCCATTCTCAGAGCTTATCGGAACAGTGGGATAGTTCAGCAAGCTACTTCATTAAAGGAGGACATTTGGGCTGGGGTTAATCATTCTGTGTGGATTCTTAGCTGACCCTTTTCAGTCCCTGAATTTGTAGGTAGGAGTGAGACCGAGTATGATCCAGAATGGGTTGTTGTGGGGCTTCCCCTTCCCCCCAGTCCAGTCCAGCAGCTCACCTGTTAACAGACTGTCCAAAGAGTCAGCAGCCTGCCATTTATCTTCCATCAGGAAAGCCTAGATGACAATTTGAGATGGGTAAGGGGTTCATAAGTGAGGATGTTTGTCTTTCTCAGCTCTCGTAAGGCCTTTTGCTGTTGGAGAGGGGGATTCAGGCCTTAGCACAGCCAGACTCTTGTGCTTGCTCCCCTGCAGACTTGTCATTGTACTGTGCTGTTAGAGTGGGAATGAGGGTGTTGTGTGTCAGGCCCATGTCTCACTCCTACTTCCCTTCCCTGCTGTACATCTCTTCTCTAAGAATAACAGGCTTCACACAAAGCTCAGGCAGTGTGGGAGAATAGGCTTCTGTGCTGGTGTGTTAACTACTTCCCCATTGCAGGGACACAATACTTGACACCCACAACGTACTGGAGGACAGGTTTGTTTCAGCACATGTTTCAAAAGTACCAGTTCTTGCATGGTCAGTGGTATGGCAGAAGGGCCTGGGCAGGGGAGAGCTGTTTGTGTCATGCTGGACAGGAAGCAAAGTGAGGGGAGGAGCCAGGAAGGAGATGCACAGTGATCGGTCTCTTCCAAGTGTGCCCTACCTCCCAATTTCACACCTAGCTATTGCACCCCCATAATCTCATCACCTTTCAAAAGCTCTCCCTTTGAGTGTATGAGGCTTGGGGGGAATCCAGGTATGAACTGTAACAGCTGGCAGGGAAGCCAATATGGTCTTAGAGAAGGAGAGGTCAGCGGTGTTTTGTTGTTTGTTTTTGTTTTGTCTGGGACATATGTAAGGAGGCAGGTTTGTGGCACAGATTTGCTTGCAGCTGCCGATACCCTCCTGTATAGTTTTCCTGTCAAGGATGGTAGGCACAGGGACACTAGCCAAGGTTGGTACAGCAGCGGGACTCGTGCATGGACAGATATCTTAAGTGTGAGTATGAGGCAACTGAGAAGTTCTATTATGGCTTAATGTTCGTTTGCAAAAGTCTCTTTGAAGCTGTACTGATAACCTAGAAACCTGACAGTCACTCTCTGTATTGAGTTTACTTGGATTTTAGCACTCTGCTCACTAAGGATTGCCAGGCAGAGAGGACAGCTCGGCAATGTTGTCACTGTCAGGAGAGGGCAGAGTAAGCTGCACTTTCCATTGAATAGTTAGAACAAGTAAGGACTTGTCTTTCTCTTCCTGTGTTCTCCTCCCCCACAGAGGGTGGGAGGTGGGAGTCCGGTGGGTTCTACAGCGTGGCTGCCATGTCCAGTGAACAACCAGAATGGTCAGTGGCCCTCTCCGCCGCGATGGTTGACACAGGTCCGTGGCTCAAGCAGGTTGACAGTAGATAGATGCTGGCAGCCTGAGCAGAATGGGAACCCTCATCTTTACCTGTCAATTGAGCGATGTGATAGGGAAATCACCAAGTGGGAGTGAATTTTGAACCCTTAAGATGTCAGTTTTAGTCACATCTCTCAGTTTAATTGCTGTTTAAGTAGTAGAACAAAGAAGTAGATTTTTAAAACCTTACATGAGAAGATAAACAGACTTGTTGCCTGGGAAGCACTTTCTTTAAGTACACTATCCTTATTTTATCTGTTCTTTAACCCAGGACCTGTGTGAGTTGAAAGCTGCATCCCTAAACTACATCCCTGATCCTTAATCTGCCTTTCAAAAGGCTTTAGATAAAAGATCCCAAAGGCAAAAAGAGTGGTAGTCAAATGAGAGTATGTCCTGCTATGTAGCTTCTGCATAGCAAAGGAAACAGAGAGAAAGCCAGCCTTCAAAACTGGGAAAAAGCCGGGCGCAGTGGCTCACGCTTGCAACCTGCAATCTTAGTATTCGGGAGGCTGAGGCAGGAGGATCATTGTGAGTTCAAGAGCAGTCTGGGCTACAAAGTGAGCTCAAGGTCTGCCTGAACTGCATAGTGAGACCCTGTCTCGAAAAGACAAAAAAAAAAAAAAAAAAAAAGGGAAAAAAAATTCCCAAATTACTCATTTGGTAGGATTGACTTTAGGATATATAAAGAACTCAAAATACTAAAAATGGCAGGGCTGTTTTTTTGAATACTAAATACTAATTTTTTAAATACTGAAAATGGGCAGGGCTGGGCATGTGTTTAGTGGTAGAGGATGTGCTTAATATGCATGGAGCCATGGGCTGCTCCCCAGCACCAAAATACAAATAAAAAGCAGTGGGCAAATGGTCTGAGTAGACATTTCTCAAAAGAGGAAATACAAATGGCCCACAAATACATGAAAAATGCTCAATATCATTAGCTCTCAAAAAAATAGAGCACTGGATGTGGTGGCACATGCCTGTAATCCCAGCACTCAGGGGTTACAGGCACTAAGGCAAATCTGAGGCCAGCCTGGGCTACATAGTAAATTTAAGGGCAGCCTGGATTATACAGCAGACCCTGCTTCAAAAACCAAACCAATCAAAGGCTCAATGAGATCCTGCCTCATCCTAGTTAGAACAGCTGTTACCAAAAGACAAAAAGTCAGAGAGAGAGAGAGAAAGAGAGAGAGAGGAAAATGCCATAGTAACCCAGCATAGTCATTGTATGTAAAATTATAACTTGTTTTATTGGAATTGTTTTATGTGTTTTGTATATTTTTTGGCTTGTTGGTCTGGCTGTTAATTTGTGTTTATGGATAGTTAACTTGATACATACTTGTAAAATCAATAAATGTGATGCTGGCAAAAGAAAAAAAAGGAAAAAATAATTTAAAAACTGGAGGGGAAAAGCTGGGTGTGGTGGTGCATGCCTGTAATCTTAGTACTCAGGAGGCTGAGGCAGGAGGATTGCTGTGTGTTCAAGGCCAGCCTGAACTGCATAGTGAGACCTTTTCACAAACAAACAAAAATAAAAAAAAAAGAAGGTGGGGGGAAGAATTGGGATGTGTTATGTACATATACAGTATCAATTCCCCACAATGAATGTGATCATTATATACTGTAAATCTGCTAACAAAAATTTTTAAAAAAGACAAGTCTGCCAGGCTTATGCTTGTAATCATAGCTACTTGGGGTTGGAGCTACTGAGGTTGGAGCTACTGAGGTAGGAGAATCTCAAGACCAAAGAGACTGCCTCAAACTGAAAACTAAAAGGGAGTTGGTATGTAGTTCAATGGTAGAGCACTCCTGGGTTCAGTTCTCAGCACTACAAAAAGAAAAACAGAAGTGGGCGCAGAGGTGACCACAGATGCTGAAAAGGAGGGAGAAAAAAAGAGAACTCTTCTTTTCCGGGTGCTGGGGATGGAATCAAGGGTTCTGCTCCTGCTGGCCGGGAGCTTTACCACCGAACCCTATCCCTACCCGTGAAAGCAGAGCTCCGTGGTCAGTTTGTGGTGCTGTGGTGCTTGCTTTGTTTTGCTCCACCTGGAGTGTAACAGGGAACCTATAAGAGCTTTCAGTGATACCGATGGCTCTCTGAGGCACAAATGCCATAGGTGCAGGTTCAGTGCCACTGACCTGGAGCCTTCACATGCAAGCTACGTCCCTGGCCCTTTCTCTTAGAAAAAAAAATTTTTTTTTTTTTTTTTATAAATTTTGAGTCAAGATCTGGCCAAGTCAAAAAGTTGCCCAAGCTTGTGATCTTTCTAGCTCAGCCTCCTAAAGTGCTGGAATTATAGGCATATGCCACTATGTGCAGCTTAAAATAGTTAAAACACTGTTGCAGAGAATGTAAATTAGTGCATCCACTATGGAGATTAGTATGAAGGTTCATCAGAAAAATTAAAACTAGACCTACCATGTCAGCTGGCTATCCCACTTCTAGAGGTGTGACCAAAAGAAATGACATCAGCGTGTCAAAGACATACCTGTAGTCCCTCCCACGTTTATTCTAGCTTGTTCACGGCAGCTAAGGTGTGGAATCAGCCTAGGTGCCCATCAGTGGGCACCTAAAAGTGCAGTATATCTCCATATAGTGTGTTAGGTTTTCGGCACAACAAGAGAGAAAATATTATATAAAAAGTAGTCTTTATTCTGAGGATGTGGAGAGAACTCCATGACTGTAGAAGCCCTGGCTTTCTCTGACCGGGGTGGCGCTTAGGGCGGGCCTTGGTGATGCGTGAGGAGGTGATTGGAACTCTCTGCATGCACAAACAGAAAGGGGAGTTGCAGTTAGGACTGAGGAAGAAGCAGGAAGTAGTAGGCGTTTCCGCTTTGGCCTTCTGCCACACGGCATGGTGCTGTGACTACAGTGTACAATAGCCCATTGTGCATTTTATGAAGAACTAGGAGAGAGGAGCTCAAAGCTTCCAAATGTAGAGAGATGAGGAGGAACCTGGCTGGTGACACATGTCTATAACCCTGGCACTTGGGAGAATGAGGCAGAAAGATCAAGAGTTTAAGGACATCCTGAGTTACATGGCACATTCACTGAGTGAGCCCTGTCTTAAACACCAACCCAAAACAAATGATGAGGAAGCAAAAATGCTGGTGACCCTGATTTGATTAACATACACTGTCTGCATGTGTTGAAATATGAAATAGCACAGTGTATCCCATAAATAAGTGTATAGTTATGTTTTAGTAAAAATGAATGTATGTAAGAAACTAGTAGCTGAGATTTACTTATTCTAGCCTTATGGATTTCTGTAAAACTATTCTGATTTCCTGTAATCTAATTATGTTTTGAATAGTTTGTTGATGTCTTTTTTTTTCTCTTCTTTTAAAGCCCTGATAAATTTGCTGAAGTTCCTTATGTCAAATGAAACTGTTCTTTTGGCCAAACACAACATTTTTACATTAGCCCTTATGGTGAGTAACAAAACAAACATTTCTTTTTCTGAAGCCATATGCTAAGGCAGAAATCTTAGCATATGATTTCTGGTTTAAAAGAGAGAGACTAAACTATAAAGGGAACAAGTCTGTTTTCCTCTGGGGTCAGAATGTCACTTTCATCTACGTAGTAACCCAGGATTCTTTCTCTTCCTGAGAGGTGACATGGCTGGGTAGGTGCAGGCGGATCTCTGGTGTGGACAGTGGCCTTGATCCCAGCTGGAGGCCTCACTCTATCACAATACCTGTAACAAAGCCTCTGGAGGCATCCCATGAGGGGAGTGGTTCCATCGTGCTGCTTTTGGTTTCTGAGGGACATTACAGATGCCATTTTATCTGATTGGTGGTTGGGGGTAGAAGGAAGCCATGTGCCTTGTTACTATCTTCTTAGGATTAACCCATTTAGAAATGCTCAGCACTTGGCAGGGAAAGATCCCGGTTGTAGCACTGATTTCTGTTGTAGAACTTTACCCAACAGCTAGTTGTGAGCTGTCAGTGTGACACCAAAGTCACATCGAGTGGGGTGGAGGTAACACACCATCCTGCGGTGTTCCCACCGCCAGGGGCAAGAGCTGCAGAGTAGTTTCAGGTGCACAGGTTCACATTCAAAGATGGAAAATACTAGGAAGTGATATGTTTTGAATATTTATTACCTTCATTTTAATATAATTTATTTAGTAGTTTGTATGAGTGGATTTTAATAATGGCTCTGTTTTATAACTGTTTTATGAAATCCTTGAAAAGATACATATTTTTTTTTTGGTACCTGGGATTGAACTCACGACCTCGCATTTGCCAAGCAGGCACTTAAGCCACTGAGCTAAATCCCCGGCCAATCATT
Organism: Hydrochoerus hydrochaeris; assembly: GCA_004027455.1. Lineage (NCBI taxonomy): Eukaryota > Metazoa > Chordata > Mammalia > Rodentia > Hydrochaeridae > Hydrochoerus > Hydrochoerus hydrochaeris. Next base: position 72,128 of record PVLA01005405.1, on the reverse strand, counting down.
GTAATTTTGACAACCAATTCTTGTAAGCCAGCCGGAGGTGGCTATGGCATATCACTGATAATACTTGTTTGGTCTTCATAGCCTGATGTCTGTTTGTGAATTATTGCTTCTTTTTTAGATTGTGAACCTGTTTAACATGTTTATCACATATGGTGACACATTTCTGCCGACCCCCAGCAGCTATGATGAACTTTACTATGAGATTATTCGCATGCACCAGAGCTTTGACAACCTCTACTCTATGGGTAAGCTCTTTTCTTTCCATTCTTCTCTCTCTATGCTCTGTTTATTTTTTGACAAGTAAGAGATAAATGCTACAAAAGTTTTCCTCTAGATGGTTGGTGCTATTACTCAGCACAGAAATGTAGTAGTCTCTTCCCAGGCAGTAAGAAAGCATAGGCAGTCCTTTTGCATGTGGGAACTTAGATTTCATCTCAGTGGACAGCTGGTGAGCAACCTTCATTGATGTGTGTGAAAGAGACAGAGTGGAGAAGCCCTGGATTTAGTGAATGCCAGGGAGAAGGGACTGAAAGAGTGGGGGGGAATTGATGGCGACAAATAGAACTTTGCTCCCAAAGGGGCATTGTGTACTTTGAGAAAGTCCAGAATTTTTAAGAGACTTAGTGTACTTGGGTATTTTTAGCATAACTTCCAAGAAGAAATGGGCATTAGCTGGGCATGGTAGTGCACACCTAAATCCCAACACTTGGAAGTAGAGGCAGGAGGATCATCATGAGTTCAAGATTAGCCTGGGCTGCATAGTGAACTGAAGGCCAGCCCAAACTACACAGTGAAATCCTGTCTCAAAACAAACAAACAAACAAACAAACAAACAAACAAAGTATTAAAAAAAAAAAAGAAAGAAAGAAAAGAGGCCCTGGGGGTATAGTTCAGAGGCTCAGCACCTACCTGGCAAACAAGCAAGGTCCTGAGTTCTATTCCCTGTACAAAAAAAAGAGGACATTATATTAAACTTTTTTAGTAATTAGCTCACTGAAAATTTTACTCTGCAGCCATAGTGAGTATAAGTTACTTTTCAAAGACTTCCCTGGAAGTCTAAGAAAAGAGCCTAGTGAGTCCTATCTGGAGTTTGAAAAGTAAAGAGGAAAACTTTTAGGAAACCCATTTATAACTTTGCTATGATGTTTTAGACCAAGAGAACAGGGCCTTGTATTAGAAAGATGTTTTCAACTCAAGTATCAGAAAACTGACTTAAACTTTGGGGTGTTTTTTTTTTTTTTTTTAAGAATGTTGTAGTTCAGGTTGGCCTTGAACTCACTAGAGAGCTGAGGTTGGCCTTGGATTCACAGTGATCCTCCTGCCTCTGCCTCCCAAGTGCTGGGATTATAGACATGTGCCATCATGGCTGGCCTTTATTTAAACTATTTTAAGCAATAAGAAAGTTAATACACCTCAAAGAACTCTAAGGAAGGACTATTTTAGAATGGCATTGTTATGTTTTTTCCTGTTTCTTCACTTTCTCGAGCTGTATTTTTTTTTTTTTTTTTTGGACCCGGGATCGAACTCACGACCTCGCGCTTGCCAGACAGGCGCTCATGCCACTAAGCTAAATCCCCAGCCCCAAATTTTTATTATTATTATTTTTTTGTCTTTTTGAGACAGGGTCTCGCTATGCAGTTCAGGCTGGCCTTGAGCTCACTTTGTAGCCCAGGCTGATCTCGAACTCACAATGATCCTCAGCCTCCCAAGTGCTGGGATTACAGGCGTGAGCCACCATGCCTGGCTAATTCTCCACATATTTACCTTTTATTAACTGGCCATTCATTAAAAATATACGCTCGAAGTGACCAGCAGGTGCTTGTTATTTTAAGGAGCACTTATGTTTTTTTGATTTCTTGTCTAAATGGTACAGGGTTGTTTTTGTTTTGTTTTTTTTCCTAATACTACGGACTGAACCCAGGGCCTTTATATTGAGCTACATCGCAGCCTTTTTTGAGACGGTCTTGCTAAGTCACTAGTTGTCCCGCTGGGCTTGAATTATTGTGATCCTCCTGCCTCAGCCTCCCAGAGTGGTAGAACTATGGTCATTGCCAGGACCAGCTGCATAGTTACTTTAATGTGTGGCCCTGGAGATCGTAGTTCATGGAGGATGTGTCCGTTTTTGTATTTTTGTCATCTTTCCTCTTGTGAGTAAGTTTGGAAAAGAGAATTTGGTCAGCCAGAAGGGTCTTTCTGTTGACTCACTAAGTTAGAGGAGCAATAACAGAATACTCCTTGATTGAAACATGATTATCCCTGACCAGAAAGGTTGTGTCTGAGTTTCTTTTTCTTCATTGCTGAGACAAAATACCTGATGCCCAAAGTTAAGGGAAGAAAGGTTTATTTAGCTCATAGTTTGTCGAGGTTTCAGTCCATAATTTGCAGGCTCCAAGCAGAAAGGTACCAGGGCAACAGTTCATGGTGGTAGAAGACAGCAAAAGCAACAAGTGAGGGAGACAAGACTTTCTGTCCCTTATATTGTATGTAGGGTGCCCACCGTAGGGCCGTGTAGCTCTCACACCCTTAGTCCTAGCCTGAACTGTGCCAGATCAGTCGGTGGATTAATTCACTAATCACACACTTGTAACCCCAGCATCACACACTCTAGAATCAGCTACCTCTGAAAAAGCCTTGTGACCACTTAAGGCTTTGGGGGGATGTCTAGACATAAGCCATAACAAGTTATTTGTCTTGTTTGTCTGTATTTACCCCTTTAATTATAAAAAGTTTTATATACAGCAGGAGAGGTCACTCACTTAGCTAGTCAGTTCCACTAATTTAGTCCTGACCACTAGGGAAATGGCAAATATGATACCCAAATTTCCCTCACATTCCTACCCTATTATAACTTTTAAATGAATGTTAAAAAATAAGTATTGGGAAAAAAACCAAACTAAGTGTTGGAACCTTGTTAGCATGATGTCGGGTAGGAGTGGCAGAAGGACCCCAAGGCAAAGAAGTGGAGTAGTTTGATAGAAAGTAAGAGATTAGAGAAAAAAATTCCCAGAGAAAATTATTGAATGAGTTCTATAAACCCTTATATTTTTTCCCTAAAGCAACAATGTTTTTAACTAAAGATTGGCATAGCTGTTGTTTGGTTATTCTCATGGTACTATTCTGAGATATGTCTTTACTCTTTATATTTGTGTTTTCTATGAGGAGTTTGACAGATCTGTGTTCTTTGCTTCTTTACAGTCCTGAGGCTCTCTACCAATGCAGGCCAGTGGAAGGAAGCAGCTAGCAAAGTGACCCATGCATTGGTTAATATCAGGTAAGGACTGAAAATTTCTCTTTCAGAGATCCATGGGTCATCCTTAGTTGTACTGTACCTTTCTAAGTAGAATGCACTGAAAAGCACTATGATTTTAAGGCTTGATGTCTGTGGGAGTGGAAGAAATTGCTGTACTGGATCAAGAAAAGCAGAAATATACAGGGCTTTCATTTTGCCGTATTAAAATAACTCAAAGTGCTGGCTGTTCTGCGAATCTTCTACCAAGAGTTGGTTGTAAGCCCTTTTCAGGCATATTAGCTGCCAGCATATTTCCTGTGTATAAGCTATGGGAAGGCTTTTCTCTGAAAATTTCTGCTGTTCTTTGCGACTTTAGTGCATGATTCATGGGAATCTAGAACTTTGATATTTTTATTCATGGCCTTTTCTATTTGTAGTAAACGGAATCAGGTGGAGTCTATAGAGCTAAGTAATCATGGGTTACCTAGGAGAGCGTGAAGCAGTTACAGATTACCACATTGATGGAGTTAGTCCGTCTCGAGGAAGTACTGCTAAGACAAGCAGTGAGTGAGCTGTCAGGGACTTAAGAGGGGATTTTAGTACTGTGAGACCTAAATACAGCTTTTCTTTCATTCTTTGCTCCCTTTGTGCCTATGATTTTCCATTTTCTCAACAGTTATTAAATTGGTTTTGCAAACAATTGAAAAAATTAACATCGAGTAAAAGAGGCAAATCCGACAGATGGAAACCTTGGTTTAGCTCCAGATGTAAGCCTTGCCAGACATTCTCGTAACAGTAATGCACACTTACAAGTCGGTATAGACTCTCATGTGCAACAGAGCTGGGATGCAGTGTTTGCTTCTGTGTTTTTTTTTTTTTTCTCTCTCTCTTTCTTCCTTTTTTTAAAGGCAAAATGCCCTGTCCCTGAAGTGATTTATTGCAGTGTTTGGCACATGTGGGAATAAGAGGCCGAGTGTGAAATGTGTGTGTTAGGCGGCTGGGATGAGGGAGCATGGGGTGCGACGTGCTAACAAGATTGTAGCTTAGGTTGGACTGCCTTACCTGTCCCCAGAGACATTTTAGCACAGAACACAATTATATAAATCTCACAAATAAATGCATAACCACATAGCAAATAATCTAGACATTGTGACATTTTATGATAAATGAGTTTCTGCAAGAGTCAGGAATTACAGACCGTCTTCTCCAAAATATCCCTTTGTGACCCAAGGGCAGTGTGACAAATGTGGGTGTTTGACGCACAGATTCTGGGTTAGCGGATGCCGGGCACATGGGTATACTTTCTGTCGTGTTTATTTATTCACATGTTTATGTAGACACTGCACGTGGCTCCTTCCAGGCCCTGCTTCCTTGACCACATTCCTCTATGCTTGTTTTGTCTCTTACTTTGCTGCTTTTCAGTTCAGTGGCTTGGCTGCTGTCCTTATTCTTCCCAAGGGCCATAAAGCAGCTGATTGAAGCTTTCAACCTCTTTTTCTGGGTAGCCAAGAAAAAACTGGGCTGAGCCTTGGGAAGATACTTGTAATCTGGCCCATTCCTTCTCTCTGTGTAACTTTTGTCAGGCTTTTACTTTCATTTTCAATTCTCAAACGTCTGATGAGCTTTCTATAGAGAATAACCCATCGTTTTCACTGTTATCAATGAATCAGAGTAAATGCCCAAAGTAGAAGAGACAAATTCCATTTTCTCAATTACCAGAAAAATGTTTTTCTATCTTTTCACATTAAGTGTAGATCAGGGAAGAATGCTGGTAATACTAAGCACAGAAGTTTACCTTTTTTCTTTCTGACATTTCTTTTTACTCAGTGTTAGGCCTTGTGCTATTCTTTCATATATTACTTTAATTTTCAAACTCTAGAATGTATTATACTTCTTAAAATATGCCTTTTACCCTAAAGGAAACTGAATCGAGCCGGGTGTGGTGGCTCACGCCTGTAATCCCAGCACTCAGGAGGCTGAGGCAGGAGAATCGTTGCGAGTTCGAGACCAGCCTGGGCTACAAAGTGAGCTCAAGCCAGCCTGAACTGCATAGCAAGACCCTGTCTCAAAATGACAAGAAACTGAATCGTAAAGATTCTGTGAATGGTGGAAGGTCCCACAATAGTTGTGTGGCAAAGCCCAGCTTTCTTCATACCTTGATTTCTTCTTCAGTAGGGTTATAGCAAAGGCTGCCATGGAGGTTCACAGGAGACTTAGCATGATATATTGAGAGAAGCATGAAAACTTGAGTTAGAAAGCTGGATTTTTAAGTTTTGTCTCTACTGTCTTATTATGTGACCTTGAGCAAATTGCTTAGCTTCTCTGGACCTCTTTTATCATCTATAAAATGGGAATGATGGAGATAACTAGCTCACAGGGTAACTTATAAAACATAGACCATGCAATATATATGAATGTGCACATCAGATTATAAAGTTTTGGTCATTTCACCTAGTGTAATGTCTTTAAGCTTCATCCATCTGGTAGCACAAGTCGGAATTTTCTTTCGGGTGGTGGCACATATTTGTAATCCAGAAGCTTTGGAGGCTGGGGCAGGAAGAGTGCATGTTCAAGTTTTGCCTGGGCAAATTAGTAAGACTCTGTCTGAATGAATGAATGAATCACGGATGTGAGTTACACCCTTAAATACTGACAAAAAAACAGAAAAACAAAAAAAAGTTTCCTTCATTTTATGGTGCATACTGTATAATTTTCTGTGTATATACGTTTTGTTTATTCACCTGCCAGTAGACACTTGAGTTGCCTCTACCTTTGAATTGTTATAAATAATGCTACTGTGGACATAGATGAATGTAGGCTCTGATGTAAATAATGCTACTATGAACTTGGGCTCCTAAGATTTTTTTTTTTGTGCCAGGGATTGAACTTCTGACCTAGCACTTGCTAAGCAAATGCTTATGCCACTGAGCTAAACCCCTGGCCTGATTTTTTTTTTTTTTTTGACACATGGTTTTACTAAAATTGCTAAATAGCCCAGACTCAGCTTGAACTTGCAATCCTCTTGCCTTGCCTACTGTCACTTCTTTGGACATATATATCCGGAAGGGAAATTGCTGGATTATATGGTAATTCTGTATTTGATTTTTTGAAGAACTGCCCAGCTTTCTTAGGCTTAGCATTTCAAGCCTTTCCAAAATTCGTCTATATTTTTCTGTTCCGTAAAAGTTGTCACCTTGATCTTAAAGGACATCTTGCTTGTCCTTGCATGTGAGCCTTGATAGAGTTGGATGAGGGTGGTGAGGAGAGTTGTTTTCTCAGAGCTAGAGTTCTCTGGACTGAGGATGGGGGATGTCTGAGCAGCCTGTACTCCTACGAGCATGGGATGAGTGCTGCCTCGTGCTCCTTTGCCTTTCTTGAAAAGTTTGCCTTGTATGACCTTTGGATTTGAGACAATAGGTGCCATGTCAGGAAATCTGGTATTTGCATCCCCCATGGATTCTGTAGAATATTTAACTGTTGACCAACAAGTTGATTATTAAGAGAATATTTAAAGGCTTAGGAAAATTGTGATGTGTACATATCTTACTTCTGCAGTTTATGAAGGTTGTTGTTTATGCTGTTCCCATGCCCAGAAAGGATTTCTAAGTCAAAGGGGCTGAATACCTATCACTTGTCTTTATAGTGTATTTTGTGATAGCCACTTGGAAACCATATGTGCACCTTCTAGGTACATAGCTTGGGTGGCTTCCCTGTCAGGTTTGCTGGTTGAATACAGCTCTGTCTTCAAGATCTCATAAGACACAGTGCATCTGATTGACCATCTGCACAAAGTGTTTCCCCAGCTGGGAAGGGTGACCCAGCTGCAAACCTGACTGCCCTTTGGAACTTAGATTGTGACAGTGGAAATTCAAAGTATATGTTTTCCAAATCCATTTTATTCAAAGATAAATAGAAAAGAAAGAAGAAGAAGGAGGAGGAGGAGGAGGGGGAGG
>PVLA01005405.1:0-64846 GCA_004027455.1 Hydrochoerus hydrochaeris | reverse complement strand
TCAGTGAACTCAGAGAAATCAGTAGTATAACTATCTTAAATATATATATATATATATATGTTTTTTCTTTCAGTTTGGCATACTAATGAAACAATATGGTGCTTACACATGTGTGTCTTATTTATTTCACTAATGAATATGTTCCCAAGTTGCATCCATTTACCTATAGTAATCCGTTGTATAAAAATACGTCTTTTTATACATCCCACAGCTGATGGGCATTTAGATTGTTCCAAAGATCTGGCTATTATAGACTGTGCTGCTAAAAGTATGAGTGTACAAATATCGCTGTGGTATGATATTTTTAATTTTTTGGGGAAGATACCCAGAAGGGGAATAGCTGGGTTGAATGGGACCTCCAGTCCTAGTTTTTTGAGGAATCTCCACACTGATTTCCACAATGGCTGCACCAGTCTATACTCCTATCAACAGTGGAGAAGGATTACTTTTTCTCCACAGCCCCTCCAGCATTTGTTATTGGTTGATTTCTTGATAGTAGCCATTCTTTCCAGGGTGAGGTGAAATATCAATGTTTTAATTTGCATCTCTCGTATGACCAGTGATGTTGAACATTTTTTCACATATTTATTTGCGTTTATATTTCTTCATCTAAGAAATGTGTATTCATCTCAGATTCCCAATTTGGATTGGGTCTTTAAATCTGGGAAGATTGATTATTTTTTAGTTCTTTATACATTCTAGATAGTAATCCTTTGTCTGAGGAACAGCTGGCAAACATTTTCTCCCACGTTGTGGGTTGTCTCTTTACTCTGTTGGTGGTTTCTCTTGCTGTGCAAAAGCTTTTCAGTAGGATGAGATCTCAGTTGTTGATTGTGATAATTCCTGTGCAATCAGGGTTTTGTTCATTAAAGTCTTTGCCTACACTAATGTCTTCAAGAGTTTTACCTATTATATCTTCCAGAAGATTTAATGTTTCTGTTTTAATATTAAGATCTTTGATCTGTTCTGATTTTAGCTTAATACACGGTAAAAGATATGGGTCCAGTTTTAATCTTGGGCATGTATAGAGCCAGTTTTTCCAGCACCATTTATTAAAGAGGGTTTCTTTCTTCCAGTGAATGTATTTGGCACTTTTGTAAAAGATAAGGTGGCTTAGTGTATCTGAAATTGTTTCTGCATCTTCTAGTCTGTTCCATTGATCTTTGGGTCTTTTTTTTGCCAGTACCACACTGTTTTTATTACAGTAGCTTTAGAGTATAATTTCAAGTCAGGGATTGTGATGCCCTGAGTCTTGTCTTTTGTTGCCCAGGATTGCCTTTGCTCTTCCAGGTCTTTTCTGGTTCCTGATGAATTTCAGGATTGTTTCCTCTAATTCTGTGAGCTATGCTGTTGGAATTTTGATTGGGATTCTATCGTATAAAAGTTTTGAAAACCTCACTGTTTTCACTGAATTGGTTCTTCTTGTCCAAGAGCATGGACTATTTCTCCATTTTCTAATATCCTCTTCAATCTCCTTTTTCATTGAAAACTAATTTTCAATGTAGAAGTCTTTTACATCCTTTGTTGGATTGATTCCTAGGTATTTCATTTTTTTTTTTTTGGATGCTATTGTAAAAGGTATTGTTTCTCTGATTTTTGTCTCAATGAGTTTGTTATTCATATACAAGAAGGCTATTGATTTTTGAGTGTTGACTTTGTAAACAGCTGTGTTACTGAATTTCCTTATTAAATCTAGAAGTCTTTTAGTAGAGTTTTTGGGGTCTTTTAAGTAGAGTGTCATGTCATCTGCAAATAACAACAGTTGAACTTCTTCCTTTCCTATCTTTATTCCTTTTATTTCTTTCTCTTGTCTAATTGCTCTAGCTAAAGTTTTGAGGACTTTGTTGAATAAGAGTGGAGACACTGGACATCCTTGTCTTGTTCCTGAGTTGAGAGTGAAAGCTCTCAGTTTTTGTCCATTTAGTTTGACGTTGGCTGTTGGTTTGTTGTAGATGGCTTTTATCAGGTTGAGATAAAGACCATCTGTTCCAATTTTCAGCAGGGTTTTTATCATGAATAACTGTCAAAAGCTTTTTCTGCATCTTTTGAGATGATCATATGATTTTTGTCCTTGGCTCTGTGAATATGGTGTATTACATTTATGGATTTAGGTGTGTTGAACCATCCCCAGCATCCCTGGGGTGAATCCCAGTTGATTGTGGTGTATAATCTTTTTGACGATTTGCTACAGTCTTTTTGCCAGTATCTTATTGAGGATTTTTTATATCAGTACTCATTAGGGAGATTGACCTATAATTCTTTCCAAGTTGGGTCCTTCTCTGGTTTTGGAATCAGAGTAATGCTTCTAAGAATGAATTTGAGAGTACTGCTTCCCTTTCAATTTCAATAAAGAGTTTGAGAAGTAATGATGTTATCTTTTCATTAAATTTCTTGAAAAATTCAGCAGTGAACCCATCAGAGACTGGGCTTTTCTTTGTTGATAGGTTTATAATTACATCTTCAATTTCATTGATTGATACTGGGTTAAAGTAGGTTTTGATGATTTTTCTGGATTTCTACAGTCTGTTATAATTTCACCCTTTTCATTCCTAATTGCGTGGATATGAGTCTTTTTTTTTAATAAGGTTGGCTAAGGGTTTGTCAATTTTAATCTTTCAAAGAACCAACTCTTCGATTCATTGATTCTTTGTATTGTTTTTTCAATCTCCAGTGTGTTAATTTCTGCTCTGATCTTTTCCTCCCTTGTGTAAGCTTTTGGTTTAGCTTACTCTTCTTTTTCCAGAAGTTTGAGGCTCAACATTAAGTTGTTCATAAGCACTTGCTCGGTTTTCCTGATATGGATATTTACTGCTATAAATTTCCCTCTTCAGACTGCTTTCATTGTGTCCCACAAGTTCTGGTATGTTGTATTATTGTTATCATTCTAGATAACTGTCTAGTTAATTCTTTAATTTTGTCTGTGACCCATTGGTTGTTCAGTAGAGTGCTATTTAATTTCCATGTGTTTATGAAATTCTTATGGTTTCCTTTGGTGTGGATTTCCAATTTCATTGCACTGTGGTCTGATAGTGTGCATGGGTTAATTTCAGTTCCTTTGCATTTACTTATGCATGTTCTATGAGCCAGTATATGGTCTATTTGGAGAATGTCCCTTGTGCAGCTGAGGAGAGTGTGTATTGTGATGTTGCAGGGTGGAACACTCCATAGATGTCTACTAAGTCCATTTGCTCCAAAGTTTGATTTAGGTCTAATATTTCATTATTCATTTTTTGTCTAGCTGATCTGTCTTTTTGTGACTGTGGGATATTGAGGTCTCCCAATACAATTGTATTAGGGCTCATTTGATTTTTCATGTCCATTATTGTTTTATATTGTTGGGTACACTGATATTTGTTGCATATGTATTTATGATTGTTATCTTTTCCTCTTGGATTGTTCCCTTTGTAAGGATGTAGTGACCTTCTTTATCTCTCTTAATCAGTCTTGTCTTGAAATTCACTTTGTCTGTAAATAGAATAGCTACCCTTGTTTTTTTCTCGATTCCTATTGCATAGAGTATTGTTTTCCATCCTTCGAGTTTCAGTCTATTAATTTCTTTTTGAATTAAATGTGTTTCTTGTATGCAGTATATTTGTTGGATCTTGATCCATTCTGCCATTCTGTGTTTTTGACTGGTGAATTGAGACCATTATATAACTGAAATGTATTGACTTATCCTTGTTCTGCTGTTTTCCTGTTCTGTTGTTGGCTCTCTTTTTTCCTCCCTTCCTCTAATTGTTTGCCTTTCCTGGTGGATTACTTCTGTTGGGGTACATGGGGCTGTAGTCTTTATTATCTCTTTCTAGAATGTGCTTCAGAACATTCTGGAGTGCTGGTTTGTTGCTCATAAATTTCCTCAGATGTTCTTTGTCTTGGAAGGATCTTATTTATTTCTCCATCAATTTTGAAAGTAGTTTTGCGGGGTACATCAATCTGGGTTAAAAGTAGTTGTCCTTTAGAGCCTGGAGTACTTCACTCCAAGCTCTCTTTGACTTGAAAGTGTGCTGAGAAGTCAGCTGTGATTCTGATGGGCTTTCCTTTATAGGTGTTTTGTTTCTTTTCCCTAACAGCTTTTAATGTTCTGTTTTTTTTGAGTTGGTGTCTCACTATGTAGTTCAGGCTGGCCTTGAGCTCACTTTGTAGCCCAGTCTAGTCTCAAACTCACAACTGTCCTCGTGCCTCAGCCTCCTGAGTGCTGAGATTAAGGTTCTAATCTTGTGTTGAATTTCTGGAATCTTGATTATGATATGCCTGGCTGTAGATTTTTTTTTTTGATCATTGTTAATTGGAATCCTATATGCCTCACTTATTTGTATGTCAAATTCTTTTTCTCTACAAGGAGAGTTTTCTGTCACGGTGCCTGTGAACATGTTCTTAATGTCATTTGTGGTATCTCCTGCTTGTTCACTGACTCCAATTAATCTTATGTTATTCTTCTGTCTCACTTAGCAGCTGCTGGGTTGATTTCTCATGGTCTCTTGCTAGTTTTGAGAAATCTTTCTTTTCCTGGTCACTAACTGCAAGCCTGTTTTCAATATCTGCGATCTCGCCCTCACATTGGGTTAATCTGCTTTGAATATTTCCAATGGAATTTTTATTCTCTTGGTTATTTGCTTGAATCTGCTATTTGTGTCCTATGCAGTGTTTCTGTAATTTGCTTAAGATCATCTATTTTTTTTTTTTTTTTTTGGTCTATGTGTGCTCTAATATCACTGAGCATGGTGTGTAATTTGGTAATCTCTGTAGTTGTCTCAGAGATTATTTCCGATTTCATTTTTTCCAGAGCCTCATTCAATTGCTTTGTTGTTACCACTTTGGAGAAATCTGGTGGGGGGCTTTCAGATTGTCTCACCTCATTGCCCCCTGGCTTTGCCTTTGGAGAACTAGATGTCTGGAGTTGCATCTTGTTTAAATGTCTTCTCATTTCTCTTCTTTTTTTAATTCCTGGGGTGATGCTTGTAATTTTCCTATGGTGGGTTAAAAGTATTCACATGTGCTAGAGGCTTAAATTGTTCAAGTGTCAGTCTCTTTACTTTTCATTTATCTTTTACGGCTTAGTCATGCTAGTTCTTTAATTGTGAAAGTTATTTGTGTTTAAACAATTTTTCTAGGAGCAGTTTTTTTTTTTTTTGTACCTGGGATCAAACTTGGGACCTTTCACTTACTAGGGTGGGTGTTTACACCACTAAGCTAAATTCTGGACCACAAGGAGCAGCTATTTTGAAGAAAACAAGACATTATGGTAGCCATTGCTGATTTCCTATCATCTTGTTTTGAAGTCCTATGATGCTTTTATTCTTTGTTTTGATTGATTTTAGTCTATTTTCTATTACTTGATTTCAACATGTGTTGAAGGTATGGACAGCTATTCCAAAGAAAACAAGAGTCATCATGGTAGCCACTGTTGATGTCCTGTTGTCTTTTTTGAAGTCCTGTATGCTTGCATTGTTCTGTTCTGATCTGCTTTGTTCCATTTTGTTTTATTTTCTTCAAAATAAAACAACCCAGTTTCTCTCTCTGTTTTTTTCTCTCTCTCTTCCTGTTTCATCCTTTTGTGAGATTTTAAAATGCAGCTGCTTAGACAGTGCTATTTTTATTGGAACACTTGATATTGTCAACAAGGAACATGTGTTTTTTTTTTTTTCTTAGCATAGGAGAATTGTTTCATTACTTTTCCATAAAAAAAAAAAAAGATATATTGCTCTACCTTTAAGGTTCCTTTCTTTGGTATAACTGTTGGTTCAGCTCTGTTCACATATCTGATCCACAAAGGAAGACTACTTTGTGGTTCAGTGCAGGGCTGGAAGGGAAATGTGGGAAGTTTTGATAGATGACTTCTATGGTAAATATTTCCTGCTACCAGTTAGCAGCCTCGCCTAGTGAGGTCTTGTGGTTTAGGAAAATACCTGATTATTAACATAATTAGTCAAAAATAATGTTAGACTAAAATGTTAGACTTTATCTAACCAAACAACTTTTAAGGTAAGTAATTTGAGGTCCTTAATGAAGCTTTCCAAGGTAATATCGTAATACTTTTTACCTAATGAGCATTTTATTAGCACCAATTTCAAAGTCTTAGTCTGTAATTGCTCATGGAAAGAAATGGTAGCTGAATCACTATAAATAGATTTTTCTCCTGATCTGTAATTATAGTGGATATAGTTTTAACTCTGTGATAATTTATTTTTTCATTTATGTAGAATTTATTTAGGTGAAGTTTAGTTTTTCATTAAAAATGACTTTTGGAGGAGAGGGTCTTTTTTTGAGGCAGTGTTTCACTGTACACTTCAGACTGATCTTGAGCTCATTTTGTGGCCCAGGCTGGCCTCAAACTCAAAGCAATCCTCCTGCCTCAGCCTTCCAAGTGCAGGGATTACAGGCACATGCCACCATGCCTAGCTAAGAATGATTTTTTAGATATTGCTATGGTTAGTTATAAGCTTGGGGTTGGGAATGGTAATTTAGTGTGTTTCTTTTTAAGTCTCTTAATAGGTCATGTAGTAAGTTTGCCTCCAGTGCCTGTTTGCTCCATGGTCTTTCTGTTCAGTGCTGAGGTGGTCCTGCTGTTCTTTCTGCCACTTACATTATTTCTCTTCACCCACTGCACAAAAAAGAAAAGCTTTAAGTTTACACTACTGGGGAGGCTAAAGAACAAGAATAACTTTCAGCGTACTTTTAGCTTTCTAGATAAGAGAGTTTATTGTGCATAATACCCTTTGGAACAGGCATATTTAAGACTTTGAATGTCACAGAAAAGAAGCCTTCAGATAGTAATCACGTTGATGACAGCAGAATTAGAGTTGAGAGGAAATGTGAAGTCTCAGCATCCCGAATCGCCCCAGCTTTACTTGCCTGTGCACCTGCTTGGACTATATTTGCCTCATAGCCACTATTAACCTTATTCTCTCAAAATGAGAAGGCGGGGCTGGGGCTTTAGCTCAGTGGTGCCTGGCAAGCATGAGGTTCTGTGTTCAATTCCTTGTACCACCACCCCTATTAGGATGAATGCTTTGGGAGGGGGAGACTTTGATGACCAAGCACTTCGGTCCAAGGATGTAACTTAGTCTAGTAAGATATAAATGTGACCTATTGTAATTTTCCCTGTGGTACAGGTGGTTGAACAACCTACTGCCTTAGCATTGATCTATATCTTCAACTGTTCGTGGCTGTGCCAGGGATGAAATCCAGGATCTTGAACATGCTAGCCAAGTGCTCTGCCACGGAGACACATCCCCAGCCTTATTTATTTATTTATTTATTTATTTATTTATTTATTTATTGAGACAGTGTCTTGTTACTTGAGTACAAGGTCATTTGAGTTGTCTACACTGGGATTTGAACTTGCGGTCCTTATGCCTCAGCCTCCCAGAGTTCTAGGATTACAGGCTGTGGTAAACTGAAGTGATTAAGGACAAGAGCAGAGGTGTTAAGCTGACTGTTTGCCCTCTAATAGCCTTGAACATCACAGCCTTCTGTGTTGTTAAGGTAGACGGTAGATCCAGATTATTGCTGTTAGAGTTTATCAGTAATGACCCTTCTTTCCTCAGACCCTGCCAATCTTTTATTAGAGAGAATGAGGGGCCACGGATATAACTCAGTAGCACAAGCACCTGCCTAGCAACCACAAAGTCCTGAGTTTGATTCCTGGTACCAAACCACCCCCCCCAAAAAAAAACAAAAAAGAAAAACATTGTGCAGATTACAGTGAAGCACTAGAATGAAGCTGCTCTCATGCTGTTTATTCAGTGACTGGCAGCTTTACTTATTACCTACAAGTCAGGTCTTCTGATCTCTAAACATTATAGCTAGGGTCAAAAACCTGAATGGATAACCACCTGTTTTGCCCTAGCTTGGTTTATGCTGCAAAGGCAAGTTTTGCATTAGGTCATAGCTAGGCTTGGTGAACTACAGTGCAGTGAAGAAGTCTTGGTTTAGGAGATCCAAATATGTGTAAGGAAATAATATTTTTATTTGAGGATGCTATGATTTTAAGTGAGAGTGACTAAACTACAGTTTCAAACCAGGCATTGTCTGTAATCCCACCACTTGGATACTGAGGCAGAAAGATCACTGGATGTTTGAGGCCAACTTGGACTATAAGGCCAGCCTTGACAACGTAGCAAGTCCCTGTCTCAACCAACCAACCAACCAACCAACCAACCAAACAGATTCTAGACTCAAATTGTTGAATTTGAACCCCACTTTGACCACTGTCTTTGAACAGATTATAAAACCACCCTTTGCTTGCATTTCTTAGCTACAAAGTGAGAATGATAGTGGATTTGGGGCATTATTAAATGACAAAAACTTGCTGTGTTGGTTGTGCAGGTCTGGGAGTATTACCAGCTTCGCTTCTTGTGATCTACCAGGGACTTACTCTAGACAAGCAAGCCCCTTCTATATCTTATTTTGCTCAGTACTTTGTCCCTAATTGTAAGGATCTAATAGGTACCAGAGATGCAAAATTGTATTATTTACAAACTGATGTCGGGAACAATATGAGAACTAAGGCTGTCAGCCTATGTCTTGTTGTCATTAATGGGCAAATAGTTTGGGTAGGTAGAGTTTGTGTTCTCTAGCACTTTTAGACCTCAGGAGATGCTTGACCATGCAAAGTGGCTGTATTGTTTTCAACTAAGAAGTCTACTTCTTGCTGTCACTGTGTTAAAAGAATGTACTCAAAATGAATATGCATGAAGCTGAGGCGTGATTCTAAGGTTTTCCCTTCTATTTTAATTTATTTAACATTTAGCTGTGGATGTTTTGTTAGATGCCCTCTGTCACCTTGAGGAGGTTCCCTTCTGTTCCATTTGTTGTGTGGTTTTTATCATGTAAGGTTGTTGAATTTTGTTGCATGCCTATTCGTTTGTGTTAGTTTTGTAGAACTGGGGATTGAACCTAGACATTTGCACTGAGCTCCATTCCACCTTGTTAATTTTTTAAAAATTATTTTGAGACATGTTCTTGTTATGTTGCTAAACTGCCCAAGCTGAGCTAAAACTCAAGATCCTCCTGCTTAGTTTCCCAGAATGCTAGGATTTCAGGCATGTGCCTCTATACCTGGCTGCCACAGGCTTTTTTAAGTTTGTTGAGATGAGTGTGTGATTGTTTGTGCTGAAGCATTCTGCCATGGAACTACATCAGCAGCCCAATTATGTGGACTTTTTTATACTCTGTGGATATAATGCACTGTGGTACATTGATTGATTTTTTTCAGATGCCAAACGAACCTTGTATTCCTGGGATAATTTTTTTAAAATTTTATTTTAGGATAAAACTGGGCTGGGGATTTAGCTCAGTGGCTCAAGCACTTGTCTGGTAAGCAAAAGGCCATGAGTTTAATCTCTGGTACCAAAAAAAAGAAAAAAACATAGGATAAAACCAAGGAAAATAAAACAATAAAAGTAATCAAAACAAACCAGTGTAAGTGATACAGGACTTCAAAACAATACAAAATTAACAGTAGTTACCATATGCCTCTTGTCTTCAAAATAGCTGCAGACACTTTTCAGACATAGTAAAAATCTAACAGAACAAAGCAGAATAGAACCAATAAAAACAAAACAGTGAATGCAATAAAGGACTTGAAAACAAGACAATAGTAAATCCAGAATAGCTGCCATACTATATTTTGCTATCTTTTGAAATAGCTGCTCCTGCCATCAGATATAACAAAATCAAACAAAACAAAACAGAACAAAACCCAACCCAACAAAACAATGAGAACGATACAGGACTTCAAAACAAGAACGTAGGGAATCAACAATGGCTGCAGCCCTCAGAAGGTGATCCCTACATGCCGCACTGTGTGGCGCTGACCTCTGAATAGAGGATCAGACCGCTGGCAGTACACTTGCAAGGTCACCGTGACACCAGAACACTGCAGGCATCCAGTTGCATTTCACCTGCGTAGCCATCATCCCAGCCTGTGTTTCTCGGGATCAGCCGGTCACCTAGGAGAGGCGGGGACGGGCTGGCGCTTCTTGTTTGCCAGCTTGCGCACAGAGGGGCTGGGGGTCCGGCTGCTCCTGCTGGCGGTGGCCCGCGCGCGGCGCTGGTTCGCAGGGAGGGCTTGCTTCTAGGTGAATCCTGCGAATGGCGCTGACGCCCGGAGCAGCTCCCAGATTCCTGTTGCCAAAAGAACAAAGTGTCTGAGGGAAAAGTCCCAAAAGTGTCAGAGTGGAGGCAAAGCTCTGAGGAAGGCGGGGTTGGTGGACGGTTGTGCCATAGGGTTAATTCTTAGGTTGCTATGATGTAATTATTTTTGTGTGTGTCTGGATTCAGTTTGCTAATATTTTCTGAGAATATCTGTATTCATTTTTAATATCTATAAACCACAGAAATATAGTAGTTTTCTTGTAATGTAATGTAGTTGTTTTCTTGTCCTGTGGTATCTTTGGTTTGGTTTGGTGTGATGGAATGAGTTGGGATGACTTCTTTTCTTTTTTTAGAAGAGTTTGTGAAGTACTGGTATTCATTTTTCAATGTTTGATAGAAATTATTGGAGCATGGGTCTTTTTTCACATGTAGTATTTTTTTTAGTAGTAGTCCTACCTCTTATATACCTATTCAGATGCTTCTTGAGTCAGTTTTGATTATTTGTGTCTTTCTAGGAATATTTCATTTAAACTACCCAAATTTATTGGTATACAGCTATTTATAGTGTTACTTTGTAATTTATTTGCATAAATCACTAGTAGTATTTCCTTCTTGATTTCTGATTCTAACAATTTGCATTTCTTTTTTTCTTTGTCAGTGTTGCCTAAGGTTTGTCAATTTTGTCAATCATTTCAAGAAATAGGATGGTTTTATTGATATTTCTCTATTTTTCTATTTTCTTTGTTTCTTAATTTCTACTATACTTTATTATTTTCTTCTAACTGCTTACTTTAGGCTTAACTTAGTTTTCCATAAAATAAACCTAAATAAGTTTAATGAATTTCTACTACATTGAAATGAAATTAGAAATCAACAGAAAGAAATTTAATCAGAAAACATATTACATTTATTGAGTTTTATTTTATGATTTCACATATGATCTATACAGGAAGATATTCATATATATAATCTCAGCCTTTTGATTGAATTACTCATTTTATTCATATTTATTGTTTTTATTGGTATAGTTGGACTTACATCTGCCTCTACACTTTTTGTTTTGTGTATGTCTCATGTCTTTTTTTATTTCTTTGTTCCTTTTCCTCTCTCTCTCTCTGTCTCTCTCCCTCCCTTTCTCTCTCTCTCTCTCTCTCTCTCTCTCTCTCTCTCTCTCTCTTTCTAAATTGTGAGATGCGGTCTTGCTATATAGTTAAGGCTAGCCTTGAACTCACTATGTATCCCAGGCTGGCCTCAGATTTGTGGTGATCCTTCTGCTTAGCTTCCCAGGTGCTGGGATTATGGGTGTGTGCCACCATGGCTGCTTCTCTTCTCTTCTCTTCTCTTCTCTTCTCTTCTCTTCTCTTCTCTTCTCTTCTCTTCTCTTCTCTTCCTTCTTTCTTTTTCTATTTATTTATTTATTTATTTATTTATTTATTTATTTATTTGTCTTTTTGACATAGGGTCTTGCTATGTAGTTCAAGCTGGCCTTGAACTCACTTTATAACTGAGGCTGGTCTTGAACTCACAGTGATCCTCCTGCCTCAGCCTCTCAAGTGCTAGGATTACAAGGCATGTTCCATCACGCCTGGCTTCTTATTTCTTTAATAGCTTTGTTCAGTTATTTATTTTTACTTTTATATTTATTTATTTATTTATTTGGTACTGGGGATCGAACTTATGACCTTGCACTAGTTTTAATATTTTTAGTTATTTTCCTATTGATGGTTCTAAGGCCTAACCCTACACTTATTTTGTTTTGTGCTGGAAATTGAACCCAGACTGTTACACATGTTAGGAGTGCTCTACTGCTGAGCTACATCCCCAGCTCCATATTTTAATTTATCCGAATCCACTTCTGATTTTTTTTCTGTACTCAGGATTGAATCCAGTCCTTTTACACTGAACTGTATACATTCCCAGGTCATGTTTATTTGTAAGCATGTGCTACTACACCTGGATTTTTTTTTTTAACACAGAGTCTTGCTATGTAGTCCAGGCTGGCTATGAACTCACTGTGTAGCCCATGCCGGCCTCCAGCACACAGTGATTCTCCTGCCTCAGCCTCCGAAGTGCTAGGATTGCAACCATGCACCACCATGCTTGGCTTTTTATTTGAATTTTTAAGGGCAGAGCTTCACTGTGTTATGTAGGTTGGCCCTTCACTTCTGGACCCCAGTGATCCTTCTACCTCTGCCTCCCCAGAAGCTCGGTTTACAGGTACATGATACCACACCTGGCCCAGATTGAGATTCATAATAAATTCCAGTGAAATATAATATAGAAACATTAGTCCTGTGTAACTCTAAATAACATACACAATGCTCATTTTAGTAAACTTTATTTGCATGCAAATAAGAGTAAAAAGGGAAAAAGTCCTTATGCTTTCCTGAGAAAGTGAGGGCTTACTAGATACGGGACTCTAACCTTGTCTACTTTATCATGTCTGGAGCTGGGACTGTGTGAGAGTGGGGAAAGTCTGTATTTTCTCTTCTCTTTTCTTTTTCTTTCTTTTTTTTTTTTTTTGTAACTATTTATTTTCTTGTTCCACAAGATGAGAGCAGTTAGAGAGAGATCAGTTGGCTTTTGATGCCTGCATGTTGAACTTTATACCAAAGAAAAAAATACAGGTACCAAAGTATGGGAGTAACAGTGGAATCCTTGCCTTAGACACAGTACTTTCATATGGAGTGGCAGGAACTGTTAAGTGTACTCTTTAATGCCTGGAGTTCAGTATCGGTTATATGTTTTTTCCTGTTGTGTGCTTGTTTTGTTCTCTTCCATTGAGCTAGGGGGTTTACTGATGATGGCCTGTTTTATTGACCTAGGTGAAGGTATATTACTGCAGCACTGCTCTTAGGAGAAAAGGAGAAACAAAGTACTGGACTACGAAGTAGGAGGATCTTGAGCCAGGTGGATCTTACCAGGTGTATTGACACATTGCCTATAATCCCAGGACTCTGGGAGACTGAGGCAGGAAGGTCACAAGTTGAAAAAAAAAAAAAAGCTGGGATTGCACCTCAGTGCAAAGGCTCTGGTTTTGTCTGCATCACCTGGTACCCCAGACAAGAATCTCCTCCTGGGTTACAGGTCCATTTTTGAGAGTGTCCCTTGAAGTCTTCCAAATGCATGGCCTCAGCCTTTGTAAAGTCTAGGGATTATAAGAATGTTAACAGCTAACTTAACCTTGTAAGAACATTTTAGTGTATTTTCAGGAGTTTGAGAGAGATCTTCTGGTGGCCTTACTGTAAATGTTGCTTTGGCAAAGCCTTTTTTTTTTTGTTAATTACACTGACATTTTGTCTTTCTCAATGAATTATACCAAATATTTACTTGAGCCTTTTGGTGGTAGTTGGTGGGACTGCCTTTGGGACTGAGCTGGTGAAAATAGAATAGCTGCTTCTGAGTGACTAGAGGTAACTAAGCATCCTGACTCTTAAGGTCAATTGAAAGGGCATGTTCTAGTTGGGTGTGATGACTAATGCTTTAATGCCAGCCACTCGGAAGGCTGAGGCAGAAGGATTGAAAATTCAAGGCCAGCCTGGGCAAATTAGTGAGATTCTTGTCTCCAAATAAAAATGTGTAGAAAGAGGTTGGGGGCTGGACGTAGTAGCACATGCCTGTGATCACAGAATTTGGGAGGCTGAGGCAAGAGGAGTGCCTTGAGTTTGAGGCCAGCCTGGGCTACACAATGAGTTCAAGGGCAGTCTGAATTACAGAATGAGACCCTATCTCAAAGAACCTAAGCAAAACAAAACAAAGCAAAGATGGGGGCTGGGGGACTTGGCCATGTAGTAGTTGTGGAGCTTCCTTGTGTTTCATTCCTGCCAGGAGTGAAGGAGAGGGAGGGAGGGAGGAGAAAAGGAAGGAAGGAAGGATGGAAGGAAAGAAGGATGGAGAAAAGAAAAGAAAAGAAATGTTGGAGCTACTATTGGTTTGACCCCTAGTACTGCCAGAAAGAAAGACAGAAGAGAATGAGGAAGAGAAAAGAAAGAAGAAAAACATGGTCTGAGCAAACAGTTATAGATGAAATTGCTGAGAGCAGCAGAGGAGAAAGGGATGATTTGTGGTTTGCTCCAGAACTGTTAAGCCCTTGGCCCCAGGTGTGACAGTAAATGACTGTGACATGTCAAAAAAGCAGTTTCATTTCTCTCTCCTGCCTCATGTGGGATCCTGGGAATTGAACCCAGGGCCTCTTGTATGCCAAGCACAAACTCTCCCACCTCTTTCCTGTTTCTTTAGGTGCACAGCCCCACACTAGTCTTTTTTTCTGCTTGTTCTTGTCTTCTTAGTGATTGGTAGGACTCCCACCTGTAACTTGGTGACGTGGTAGATTGACTTTAGTTTTAACTTGGCTTTCACTTTTTATGTTGGTCTGTGACAAGCTATCTCGTGTGTGCTTTTTATACTGTTCCTGTTTTAGTCATCAGGACCTCTACCATCTGCTGTTTCCAATATCTTTAGGTAAGTGTCTTCCTTGTGTTAGAACCTCGCTCTTTATAACATGAAGCTGTGGGTTCTGTTTCTACCTTCAGATGCAACACCAAAGAAATTACTGTCATCTAAATGTTAGCTTTTTTAGAGGGCTAACATACATAGCATTGCCTGTTTTTTTCTGTGGAACTGAGAGCCTTCACAATGAACTACATCACCAGCCTTTTTTATTTCTTATTTAGAGACAAAGTCTTGCTAAGTTGTCCAGGCTGGACTGAAATTACAATCCTTCTGCCTCAGACTCCCATAGTGCTGGGATTGCAGGTATACACTATCACACCTGGCTACTATTGCCTTTTTACAGTTTAAAAAACCTTTCTCCAGTTATTCCTGTATGACATGGTTTCAGGACCTCTGGCATGCTATGATTGCCCTGTGGACTTCTCTCTCTCTGGCTCTTTTCTCCTTTCTTGATGGTAAGAATTGACCTCAGGCCTCATGAGAGTTGGGCAAGTGCTCTAACACTGAACTACCCAGTTCTTAGGATACATTTTAACTTCTTAATTTACCTCTAAAATATGGTTGTTAGGGTGGGTATACCAAATATGTACTGTATTCAGTTAAATGTTTCCTGGAGTGAATGACATCTAGAGCTGCATCCAGATATGTGGCTGAGATCATAAGACTGTTAGTCCTGTAAACTTCTATTTGCCATCTTTAACTGCATTAGATTATTTGGCAGCTAAATTACATTGTTTGTTCATAGCAAATTTAGGGCCCATTGAAACTTTAGACCTGCTTAAAGTAACCTATTCTCATCCTCTATTTACTCTATTGGCAGTAATATTTTTGCTTTGTTTTGATTTTTATTTCATCTTAACATCTATTGCTTATAATAAAAAAATTAATGCAGAAAAATACAAAGAACAAACTAATGTAAAAATCACCTAAAATATTACCCCCTTTGAGAGCTGGATGTGGTGGCACACACCTGTAATCCCAGCACTTGGGAGGCTGAGGCAGGAGGATTGCTGTGTGTTTGAGATCAGCCTCAGCTACAGTGAGTTCAAAGCTAGTCTGAACTCCATAGTGAGATCCTGTCTCAAAGAAAAAAAAATTACTATTTGAGATAGTTACTGTTTTGGTAAATCTCTGAACATCTGCAGTGGAATTTTTTTTCTTTTATAAATACCCTATATTCTTCCTTTGTCCTTATTAAATGTATTTTGTTGGTTTTAGCGCATTACTTTAGCTTATCAGAGTGGTTTTTTCAATTCTGATGGTGTCACTCTGTTTATCAGTTATTTTCTGTAGTTTTGTATCTTCAGCACATTTGGTAAATATGCTTTCTAAATCTTTGTCCAGATGCTTTGATCTATTCTTGTCTGCCACTGATTTGGTGGATAATTTGGGACTAATCTTTCCTCTTCCTGGGTTTTGGTTTGCTGCTGCTTTATAGCTTGAAGACTGAAAAAAATTCCTTAAGAATGGTTTGTATCTCAATGCCCCCCTTAAGTCTTATGCAGTCACAGGTGGGACTTTTTGGCTAGATCTAGAGTGTATGATCTGGGATTAAGGGTGTGTGGTTACTAATTAGTCCACAGGTTGATTTGGCCTAGTTCTGGGTGGAGTTAAGGGTGCCCCACCCAGCGTGTACCTGCTACCTGCCCTAAACCTGGATAAAACATAAGGAACAGAAGGAGGGCTGGGCTTGTCTCTTGTTTTCTGCTTTCTGTCTGCCCTGCTTTGCTGATAGTGTTTCTTCTTTGTAATACCCATCTGTCATACCTCCGAAACCTCTACAAACTGTGAGCCAAATAAACTTTTTCTTCTTTAACTTGTGGGTATCAGGTATCATTTTGTCCCAGCAACAAGAAAGGTAACTAAGACAAGAATCAACTGCAGAGCTCTCTGTTAAGAATGCATTTGTGAAACAAACAAACAAACAAACAAACAAACAGTGAATTAGTTTGTGAAGAAAAAATTGTGAGTGTGGAATCATTAGCCAGGACCAGACTTAGAAAATAAGATTTTTTAATAAAAAAATCAGGGATAACAACCTTCATAGAGTGGTTTACATTTTCCTTCAGCCTCTACTTTCCCAAAACCCCAACAGGGAAATTTACCAGTTGAAGAATTTAAAGAAAAAAGAGTTGGGCTGGGGATTTAGCTCAGGGGTTTAAGTGCCTGCCTGGCAAGCGCAAGGTCATGAGTTCGATCCCCAGTACCAAAAAAAAGTCAGAGCTAGCATTAGTTCTTATACTGAGAGATGAGAGAGCGCATGCAGATGAAGGGCTCTGAAAAGCTGTGGAGTGAGGTGGGTGGGAGAGCTTAACTAAGAAGGGAGATGTTCTCCCTCTTTTCTATACTGCCTTCTCTTTTCACGATGAAGCTCTTCTGAGTGGGGTCCTTAGGGATGGGGAAGTGTGAAGCTCTGCAGCCTGTGGTTCTCCCCTAAGCAAGTCCTGCTCCGTGTGCTGTGTTTCGCCCGGGCTTTTAGCACAGGTATGTGATCATCTGAAACTGGAGCGGAGGCAGGGCTTTAAGCAGGCAGTTCATGACATGGTAAAAGTTTTTAGCTCTAGTAGATTAATTGTTAAATGAGTTGTGTCCATACTTTACTATATCAGTCTAATTATAAATATAGTGTTACACTGTAAGATATAATAAACAGAATTATGTATTCAGTGATCATACTTCAGGAATTTCTAACTCTGAGGAAAGATTTTCTTCTTAAACTGTCTCTTGCTTTTCTTTTTATCTAGGTTTTGATTAATTTTGCCTTCATTATAGCATTTCTCCCTGGAGCTCAGATATTGTGTATACTTTAGCAAAGTGGGCGCTTATTGTAAGGGGTTTAATGAGTTTTTTTGATTCTAATTGGTTTCTGTGTCACTCTTTTAAAACCAATAACATGTGAGTGGGATGTCAATTACAAGATACGCTAGTGCATTTTCACTGTTGATGCCCCAAGGTACATTCATTTCTTATCATTTGATACTGTTTTTATATGAAGAGCAACCTGTTTCCAGAAAGCTCCATAGACCTTGCCCCTACTGATACCTCCTCATTCTCCCCCAAGCAGGGGCAGCCTCTGGAGTTTGAGTCACTCCGGATAGTGGAGGGCCCAGAATTTCTGGCCAGTTAGTCTATGTCATCTCTGTTGCAGGTTAACTAGGTGGGATTCAGAGAGGGGTGGATTAAAATTCCTTCTTTTTGACTACATAGTCTGAACTAATTTTTTAAGTAAAAAAATGAACTATTTGATATATTCTAGAGTATTAGTAAACATTCGTAGTAAAGCTTGTTCATAAAACATACGAACCACTCACCTTAAGAAATACCGTAGAATATTACCAATTCATTGAAAACCAATCTTTGTTTTTTTTTTAAATTGAGGTATATTTATATATGGTAAAGTATGCAGCATCATAGGTGTATAACTGGACAGCTTTTTACATATGCATACCATCCAAGTAAATCACCAGTCAACTCAAGACAGAACATTTCTGTCTCTCTAGGAGGTTCCCTCATTTCCCTTCTTTTCCTGTCAGTAGCTCCTTTCTCTAGAACTGTATCTTTCTCTGATTTCTTTCACTGTAAATTAGTTGTACCTGCTTTTCTGTTTGTTTTTGTGGTGCTGAGGATCAAACCCTAGACAAATGCTCCCCCAGTCCAGTCTTTTGACTGTTCTACAACCAAATCATATGGTATGTGCTCTTTTGTATCTTGCTATCTTTACTCAGTACAAAGGTTTTGAAATTTCACTACATCTGCAGTTTATTCCTTTAAAAAGCAGTTTTAGGGGTTTTAGTGGTGGCAAAAACACATAACAAAATATTGACCGTATTGCAGATTGAACACAAGGCCTCATGCCTGCAAGGCAAGCACTCTGCCACTGAGTTTTGTTTCTGTCCTTTTTATTTTTTATTTTGAGATAGACACTGAGGTATCCAGGCTAGGCTCAAATTTGTGATCATCTTGCCTCAGCCTCCTGAGGAAGTGGGATTACAAGTGTGTGCTGCTATTCCTGGCTCATCTGAAATGTTTTTGAGTGTATGGTAATGCTTAGTATATTCACATTGTTATGCAGCATATCTCTAGAACTTGTATTTTTATCTTGCAAAACTGAAATTTTTACTAATTAATTCATATTTTCCCTCTTCCTGGCTTATGCCAATCACCATTCTACTTTGTGTATATATGATGTAACTATTTTAAATGCCTTATATATGTGAAAACATATAACATCTTTGTTATTACACATAGCATGATGTCCTCTGGGCGTATACATGTGTCAGAATGTCCTTCCTTTTTAAGGCTGAATAATGTTTCATTTTATGGTTATATCATATTTTTATGTATCCATTTGTTGATGGACACCTGGGTTGTTTCTATCTTTGTTTCTTGTGAATAATGTTCTTAACATGGTATGTGAATAGTACTTAATTCATTTTTATTACTTAGCTTTGTTTTATTATTGCATAGAAAGTATATGCTACCATTTATTCTCCCTATTTCTTTTTCAGTTCAATTCTCTAAGCTTTTAGTCTCACTCTCTCCCTCACTCTTGCTCTTGTTCTCTTGCAAGCAATTGTCTCCTTCAGTTGTCTCCTCATTGCCGAAAGAATGAAATTTAAGCTCTGTAGTGTGACATACATTGGCATTCTTAGTAATCTAGAAAAATAGAAATACAGTACCTCACTGCATCTATGCCAGACCATCTATGCTAGAGTTGTTTGGACAAACCAGGCATCTGTAATTC
This sequence comes from Hydrochoerus hydrochaeris, assembly GCA_004027455.1. Lineage (NCBI taxonomy): Eukaryota > Metazoa > Chordata > Mammalia > Rodentia > Hydrochaeridae > Hydrochoerus > Hydrochoerus hydrochaeris. The sequence goes on along the minus strand of PVLA01005405.1, from coordinate 45,552 downwards.
TCTAGACGGACTGTGTGCATGTGGCACTTTGCATATATCTCCTGCCTGCCTCATATAGCCTTCCCCATCTTGTTAGCTTTTCTCTTGAAAGAGTACATCTTGGTTATCCTTCATCTTTTGAGCCAGATCTGGACTACAGTAGAGACTGCAGTAGAGACTGTCTGCTTATCTGTTGTCTTCTTTAATGTTGTTTGACCTCTTTGAAGTAGGTGATGTCCATGGCTTACTCATTTTTACTAAGACAGTACCTGCGTTCAGTGATTATTGTTAAACATAGATCAGCAGAATTCCTCTGTCTTAGACAAGTGGGAAGGATACCGATTGGGCCTAGGCAAGGAATAACTGTACTTAGGTTGTTGGACCAGTAAAGGGAGGCAGTAAGGATAATTTAGAGGTAATAGCTCAGAGAAAATCTGAAGAAAAAATGAGGCAGACTTTCCAAAAGAGAAATGGAATTTAGGACGAGGCAGATTAGAAGAATTTAAGTCAAACCAATGGAAAAAGCCAGGGGTACTAGTACAAAAAAAGTCTGAAGAAAAAAGTAAGGATTAAAATCTAGAGGATGCTGGGCGTGATGGTACTGTAATTCCAACCATTGGAAAGTTGAGGCAGAATCACCATGAATTCAAGGCCAGTCTGAACTACACAATGAGACCCTGTCTTTTGTTTGTTTCTTTCTTGAGACAGGGTCTTGCTGTGTAGTTCAGGCTTGCTTTAAACTTGCAGTGATCCTCTTGCCTCAGCTGCCTAAGTGCTAAGATTGTAGGCGTGCGCCACCATGCCTGCTGTGAGATTTGGTCTTCAAAAGTATCTACAGGAAAATGCCTGGGATTAATAGGACATCTGCAATAGCTTTTCTCAAATTGTGGAAGTGCAAAAAACACAACCTTCCCTGTATGGTTTAATAATTACTGAATGTGAAGATGGCAAAGTGGTGAACAGTAGCGAAATAGCTTCTCTGAGATTTGGTGTCCAAATGATGGAACATTGTAACCCAAGGAAGAGAAGAAGGAGGGAAGTGGGTCCCTAGGGCCCTGCAAGGATCTGAAGTAAGAGTTGAAGCCCATGGGGAGAGTGAAGAGAGAGACCTCAACACAGAAGAAGGAGGTGGCAAGCAGCACTTTCTTCCTGAGCCTCAATTCACCGCATATATCAGAGGCCTCTTTGGAGAAACATACCTGTGGAATGGAGCGGTGGGTACCATGGACTTCAGTGGCTGGTGAGTCGTTCAGGTTCAGATTCCCCTTAGGAGAGGTTGGCTGGTAGCCGTCTTGGAGAGGGCCAACTGAGCTCAGAACTCAGAGCAGCTGTGGGCTGTCTCTACTAGTGGCTCCCAGTGTCAGGGTGAGACACAACCAGTTCAAGTCTATAGGAGGTCAAGGAGTCAGGTTCAAGCTGGCAGGAAGCACACGAAGTGTTGCAGGCTAAACAAGTCAGGTTCTAGCCTCACAGTAAGAAATCAACTGAATGTCAGTAGAATTAAAGGTGCAGGCTTTCTAGGATTTATCCACTACCCTGCCATAAAGTTGCAGGGGTTACTCACTCAGATCTGGTGTCTGTCTGCTCACTTTGTCTTCCAGAGACAGCAGAGACACATCCTGAAGTGGCCATTTTTTTCTTTTTTGTGTTTTATTTTCTTTTTTCCTGGTTCTTGTTTTCATGAGAGTGAATATTATTTCTTGTTTGTTGTTGTGTTCTGTTGTTTTTTCTTTCTTTTCCTTCTGTCTTTACCATTTTCCCAAAGTTTATATAATCTTTCTTTGTCCTCTAGTCTTACTTTTAATTTCTTCCTCTTCTGCTGTTTCTCTGTTTATTTTATTGTCATACTGAAGGCATATTTACAGTATACAATTTTCTGGTTTGTTTTCGATTTTGTTATATAACCACAATATAGTTCATATGGTTAAATATGGGAAATTAATAGTTACCACAGTTTGTCATTTTCTAGGCTATTCGATGCCGTTGTTATTGCTGACTGTAAAACTTTGGTCAAGGTGACATAATTGTTCTAATCAGTTGTTCTTCTGGTATGACAAGACTGAGATTTCCAAATGGTTATAAATAGTACTGTAGGCAGGTGCCAGAGAACCAGGGGCTGGATCAGAGAGGCAGCAACTTAGCATCTCCAATAAATTGAAGAGATAGGGTCTTGAAACAGACTCAAAACCCAAAATCCAACTATAGGTGGAAGCTATCTTTGAGAAGCAGTCATTTCTTAAGGGTTCTAAAGATTAGCAATAAAGCTACCTTCCATAAGCAATTTATAAGCACCAACTCAGGAATTAAGCTTAAAAATAATAGAAAATAAAAAGGCATTTGAGCAAGATGCAACCCCAGACTTTTAGCTCATCAAGGGCAGTGAGGTGGAACAATTCAAAAACCACCCATCTGGACTCTCTGAAGTGGTAACAGTGGAAGTAACAAAGCAGATGAATAAGGCTCTAGAAAAAAATTAAATGAGAAGTAATTTCTCAGATAGCTACAGAGATGGTGACCATAATGAAAGACTTGGTTAGTGACTCTGGAGCAGATGCAGATTTTAAAATTGAAACACTTAGGAGAATGATGGGAGCCGTAACATGATGGAGCTTAGGAAAGGAATAGAATCCCTAACACAGATTTAAACCTGTATCCAGGAGATAAAACTTTTATTGAAAGTATACGCAGCAGAACGACACAATGTAAGGATAGAATATCAGATCTAGAAGATAGGATTGTGGTTACCAATCATGAAAAGAAAGATTTCTTTAAAATAGCAAGGGACCATGAAAAATCAGTCCAACAGCTGCTAGATTATGCAAAGAAGGAATAACATGAGATTGATTAGTCATTGAAAAAGCAGGAGATAGCACAAATGGCATTAAAAAATCTGTTCACTGAAGTAATGGCAGAAAAGGTCCTAAGCATGGAAAAAGAATTTGACATACAACTAAGTGAGGCATGTAGAACTCCAGTTAGCCATGATCAAAAAAAATCTACATTAAGGCATGTAATAGGATTCCAGAAATTTAACACAGGAATAAAATATTAAAAGCTGTTAGAGAAAAGAAACAAATCACCTATAAAGGAAAGGCCATGAGAATCATAGCAGTGGTGTTGACACAAACTCTCCAGGAGGGCTTGAAGTGAAGTATTTTCTTTGAAGTACCCTCAAAGAAAACTACCTGCAGCCCAGATTGATGTACCCTGCAAAATTATCTTTAACGTTGATGGAAAAATAAGATCCTTGCATGACAGAGAACACCTGAAGAAATTCATGTCCACCAAATCAGCACTCTAAAATATTCTGAAGAACATTCTAGAAAGAGATAACAAGGGCTGCAACTCCATGAACCCCAACAAAGTGAACACACCAGGCAATCTGAGTAATTAAACGGGGGTGGGATAAAGGGAACCAACAAAAGGAAAATAACATGATATGGATAAGTTAATACATATTGGTTATAACTGTCAACATAAATGGTTTCAATTCACCAATCAAAAGAAACAGACTGGCAGAATGGATCAAGAAGCAAGATCCAACAATATGCTGCATATAACAAACACATTTAATTCAAAAATATTCATAGACTGAGTTAAAGAATGGAAAACAATACTCTGTATGAACTTGGAAAAAAGCAGGGATAACTATTCTATTTGCAGACAAAATAAATTTCAAGCCAAGATTGATTAAGAAAAAGGAGGTCATTACATCCTTGTAAAGGGAACAATCCAAGAGTAAGAGATACAATCATAAACATGTATGCACCAAATACCAGGGCAATCAACTATATGAAACAAATACTAATGAACATGAAAAATTAAATAAGCATTAATCTAATCATAATGGGGATCTCAATCTCCCACTGTCACAAATAGATCAACTAGACAAAAAAAAAAAAATCAACAAAGAAATATTAAAACTGAACCAAACTTTGAACAAATAGGCTTACTGGTGTCTACAGAGTGTTTCATTCCATGAAGTCAGAATACACATTCTTCTCAGCTTCACATGGGACATTCTCAAAAACAGACCATGTATTAGGTCTTAGAACATGCTTAAGTAAATTCAAAGGAATTGAAATTATCTTACACATATTATCAGACCATAGTGCAGTGAAATTGGAAATTAATGACAAAAGAAACCCCAAGAACTTTGTAAACACATGAAAATTTATAACACCCCGTGGAACAGCCAATGAGTCACAGATGAAATTAAAGAAAAAAATATAGAGTTTCTGCAATTAAATGATAATGCCAGTACAACATACCAGAATTTACGGGATTTAATGAAAGAGTCCCACAAGGGAAATTTATGGCGGTAAATTCCTATATCTGGAAAGCAGCAAGCTCAAATAAATAACTTAATGTTGAACCTCGAGCTTCTAGAAATAGAAGATCAAGTAAAGCTGAAGGCTCACATGAGGGAGGAAATTACAAAGATCAGTGCAGAAATTAATGTAGTGGATAGAAAACAGGGAGTAAGAAAGTAATACAAATAATGAATCAAAAAGTAGGTTCTTTGAAAGATTAAGTAAAATTGACAAACTCTTAGCCAACCTTTATGAAAAAAAGGAAAGACTCAAATCTAAGCAATTAGGAATAAAAAGGGTGAAATCACAACAGATCCTGCAGAAATCCAGAAAATCATCTATACCTACTTTGAGAACCTGTATTCTAGTAAGATGAAAAACAAAAAAATGAACAGATTCCTAGTTACATATGAATTACCAAAACTGAATCAAGAAGATATAAAAATTCTAAGTTAAAAAAATTCTAAATAAATCAATATCAGTCAATGAAATTGAAGATGTAGTAAAAAATCTACCAAAAAAAAAAAAAAAAAGAATCAAGTTATATCATGTACAGGTACAAATTCTCTATGATAAGCACGATCATTTTGTATATCTAAAATGTACCAGTGCAATCTAATTGAAAAACAAAACCTACCAAAAAGCCCATGTCCTAATGGATTCACTGCTGAGTTCTATACAAAATATAGTTTGTCCTTTTTTATAGCTAATAATACTCCATTGTATAGAAATACCACATCATTTTTATCTGTTCTACAGTTGATGAGTATTTGGATTGTTTCCAAGATTTAGCTATTACAAATTGTGCTGTTATTTTACTCAGAGTAGAATATATAGGCATGAAATGTCCAAGCAACATTAGCACAAACCTTTCTTTTCAGTGAACTGTATTACTATCTTCATTATTTTGTGTATATGTGTTTTTTCCTTTTGTCTTTCTTCTTTTTCCTTTTCCCCATCATAATTTCTGTTTTCTTTGAACAGTTTCTTACCAATTCATAATATCTATTTATGATTTGGATCTTATTTACTCATTCAGTTTCTCACACTAGTGAGACAATACAATGATTACACATGTGTGTCTGATTTATTTCACTTATGAGTACGACCTCCTGTTGCATCCATTTACCCCTGAAGTCTCAAGTTTACCCTTTATCACTGAATAGTACTCCATTGTATGAAAAAAAACCCCACATGTTTTTCTATCCATTCCTTGGTTGATGGGCATTTGAGGCGTTTCCAAGATTTTTCTATTACTTGTTAATTGTACTGCTATGAACATGGGTGTAAATATATTGCTGTGGTATGATGTTTCCAACTCTTCTGGGGAAAATACCAGAAGGGGGATAGTTGGATTGAATGAGACTTCTAATCCTAGTTTTTTGAAGAATCTCCACACTGATTTCCACAATGGTTTTACTAGTCTTCACTCCCACGGTGGAGAAATGTTCCTTTTCCCCCACAGTCTCAACAGCATTTGTTATTGGTTGATTTTTTTTAAAATTCATTTTACTAAGGAAAAAGAAAAAAAAGAAAAACTAAAACAAAATTTCAAAATATGTCATTAGTTGATTTCTTGATGATAATCATTCTCATGCCATTCTGGGGTGAGATAGAATCTCAATATTGTTTTAATTTGCATTTCTCAAACAACCAATGATGTTGAACATTCTTTCATACATTTACTTGCTATTTGTATTTCTTCATCTGACAATTATGTATTCATCTCAGATACCCATTTTTAGATTGGGTCTTCGAATTGGGGGGCCTGATTTTTTTAATACTATGTACAACTCACTGGAGTTATTTGCAGGGGGGCAAACTGGAATCCCTCAGGACCTTGTGCTTGCCAGGTAGGTGTTTATGCCACTGAGCTATATCCCTGGCTTTAATTCTTTATATGTTCTTGATAGAAGTCCTTTGTCTAAGGGACAGTTAGTTAAACATTTTTCCCAATCTATGGGTTTTCTTTTCACTCTGTTGGTGATTTCTTTTGCAAAACTTTTTAATAAGATGAGATCCCAGTGCTTGGTTCTTTGAAATTCCCATGCAGTTTGGTTTTGTTCATGAACTCTCAGCCTACCCCATGTCTTCAAGATTTTTTTCTACTTTCTCTTCCAATAGATTTAGTGTTTCTGTTTTAATACATAGATCTTTGATCCATTTTGATCTTAGTTTAGTGCATGGTGATAGACTTGGTTCTAGTTTTAGTCTTTGGCATGTGGAAGGCCACTTTTCCCAGCACCATTTATTAAAGAGGCTGTCTCTCTTACAGTTAACATGTTTGGTCCCTTTGTTAAAACGATAAAGTGGCCAAGTGGTTTTATAGTTGTGTCTGTATTTTGGGGGGAGGGATACTAGGGATCAAACTCACTTGCCAGGGAGGCACTTATGCTGTTGAACTAAATCTCTGACCCCTGCATCTTCTCACATATTCCACTGATCCTCAGGTCTGTTTTTTGGCCAGTATCATGCTGATTTTATCACAGTAGCTTTGTAGTATAATTTCTTTAAAAATATTTTTTAGTTTTTATTTTATTTTATTTATTTTTTATTTTAAAGAGAATAAAACAACAAAGTCATCAAAACAAATCAGTATAAAAGATACAGGACTAGAAAACATTATGAAATCAACAATAGTTACCATAATGCCTTTAGATGTCTTCAAAATAGCTGCAGATGGGGTTGGGGATTTAGCTCAGCGGCATAATCACCTACCTTGCAAGCATGCGGTCATGAGTTTGATCCCTGGTACCAATTAAAAAAAAATAGCTGCAGATAACTTTGAACATAGTAAAAATCAAACAATAAAAACAAAACAATGAATGCAACAAAGGACTTGAAAACAGTACAATAGTAAATAAATCCAAAATGGCTGCCATAATATATCTTGCTGTCTTTGAAATAGCTGTTCCCGCCATCAGATTTGACATAATTAAACAAAACAAAAGATATAAAACCCAACCCAACAAAACAATGGAAATGATACAGGACTTCCAAAATAAGACCATAGGGAATCAACAATGGCTACAACCCTCAGAAGGAGACCCCCCCCCCCAGGTGCCACACTGCATACCACTATCCTCTGAACCCATGATCAGGTCACTGGCCCTAGACCTGCAATGTTAGTGAAAAGCAAAGCACCACTGACATCCAATTGCATTTTACCTCCATAGCTATCATCACAGCCTGTGTTTCTATGGAGAAGCCTGTCACTTATGGCTGGGGGCAGGATGTTGATACTTGTTTGCCAGCCTGTGCACCATAAGGGGCTGGGGTCTGTCTGTTCCAGTCTGGTGGTGGCCCATGCATGGCGCTGGTTCCCAGACTGGGCCTACTTGCTGGTGTGGCTTTGTTCTCTCTACTTCTGGTCCGTGAATGGCGCTGACTCACAGGGAGAGCCTAGGGTCTGTCTGTTCAGTCCAGCGGTGGCCTGCTTATGGCACTGGTTCCCAGACTGGCCTTATTTGCTCTTACTTTTTATTTTAAATAGAATAAAACCAAACAAAATTAAACAGAATAAAGCCAATCAAAACAAAATAGTGAAAGTGATATAGGATGTCAAAACAAGGTAATAGGAAATCAACAATGGCTACCTTAAATGTATCTTATTATTTTCAAAACAGCTGCCCATGCCATCAGATATAATAAAATCAAACAAAGCAAAACAAAATAAAACCAAACAAAACAGTGAAAGTGATACAGGACTTTAAACAAGATAATAGGGAAATAATAATGGTTACCACCTTCAGAAGGAAATCCCCCATAGTTGCTATACTGCATATTGTTATCTTCTAAGTAGATGTTCAGACTACCATCTTTAAACCTGCAAAGTTAATCAGACAATACAGGCATTAAGTTTTTTTGGAGGGGTTATTTGTTTTTTTACCTAAGTGGCTATCATTTATCCTTTGTTTCTCCAAATCAGCCAGTTGCTTATGGGGTAGGTGGGGTGGGGGGCTAGCACTTATTGTCTCCCAGTCTGCGCACTGGCTGGCTCACAAGAATGGTGTAGCTTCATCTTGGTTCTCTTCCCAGGCTACATGACTGCTGCTGCTGGCTCACAAGAAGAAGTTGGCCTGGCCTGTAGTATAATTTCAAGTCAGGGATTGTGATGCTCCTACCCTACCTTTGTTGCCCAGATGCCTTTGCTATTCTAGGTCTCTTCTGTTTACAAATAAATTTTAGCAATTCTTCCTCTAGATCTGTGAGGTATGCTAGTGGTATTTTGATGGGGATTGCATTAAATCTGTGTAATAGTTTTGGGAGTATGGCCATTTCCACAATATTTGTTCTTCCTATCCATGAGCAAGGGATAGCCTTCCATTTTCTGATATCCTCTTCGATCTCTTTTTTCAGAGTACTATGATTTTCATTGTATAGATCTTTTACTTTCTTTGTTGGATTGATTCCAAAGTCTGTTTTTCTTTCCTCCTTCCTTCCTTCCTTCCTTTCTTTCTTTCTTTCTTTCTTTTCTTTTTTTTTTTTTTTTGGAGTGTGTGCTATTGTGAAGGTATGGTTTTCCTAATGTCTCTCAGTGAGTTTGTTGTTTGTGTACAGGAATGCTATTATATTGATTTTTGAGTGTTTACTTTGTATCAAGCTATGCTACTGAATTTGGTTATTCTAGAAGTCTTTTGGTGGAGTTTTTCTATGTCATCTGCAAATAATGATAATTTAACTTCTTTCTTTCTTATTCTTTTAATTTTTCTCTCTTGTCTAATTGCTCTGGTTAATGTTTCCAGAACTGTATTGAATAGGAGTGGTGATAGTGGACAGCCTTGTTTTGTCTTGTTCCTGATTATAGAGTGAAAGCTTTCAGTTTTTGTTCACTTAGTATAATGTTGGCTCTTGATTTTTATCAGATTGAAGTAGAGACCATCTGTTCTGATTTTCTGTAAGGTTATACACCCCTTACTGAAGTAGAGTTTTTGTGCTTGTCTAGTAAACTTTAGTTGGAAAACAATGCTGTGTCTGCTTCTTAACATGATTATATTAAAATAAAATATCCATAAAATCACCTGCAAATAATTACAGTATAGAATCTGATAATTTTTATGTATGCATATTCCAATAAAGCTATGAACACAGTGAAGAAAATGAACATATCTGTCATTCACAAGTTTCCTCGTGTCACTTCATGTATCCTTTCTTCAAAGTTTTTCTATCCTGTTCCACCACATTCCCAGGCAAAAATTGACTTGTGTTTTGTTGCATAGATGTGTTGTCATTTTCTAGAAATGCCTGTAACTGAGTATATATAATACGGCCTGCCTGTCTGGTTTATTTCACCAAGCATAATTACTTTGAGATCAATCCATAGTATATTCCTAGGTTTTGCTGAGTACAAATCCATTGCATGGGTTATCATTCATTCAGCTGCTAGTTGATGTTTACACTGTAGTTTTCAGTTATGGGAAATAGAGCTAGTATGAATATTCTTATCATAATCTCCATAGCATTAGAAGGACTAGGTCACCTGGTAGGTGTGTGTGTGCAACTTCTGAATAAACAACCAAACTGTTTTCTGCAGTGATTGTACCACTAGCAGGGCAGGAGAGTTCTGGTTCCTTTCCTTTCTTACCAGCGTTTTGTGTGGTCAGACTGTAATTTTAGCTGTCCCATAGGAATGGAGTGGTAGTTCCTTGTGATTTAAATTTTCACTTACCTCATGTCTGTTTATGATATTTTTTCACGTACTTTCTTGATACCTAGATGTCTTCCTTGGTGAAATTCTTTTCAAATCATTTTGCCTGTACTTCAAATTTTTAAAAATTTTCTAATCATTGTATTTTAAAGTTCGTTATGTGATAGTAGAGAAGCTTTTTTCGTATGGATGACCTGCAAATGTTTTATACCAAACTGATGACTGCACACTAGCCAGGCAGGCACTGTGCCGCTGGACTAAATCCCCAGCCCTGGTTCCTTTTTTTGGTGAAACCTAGTTTTTCCTTTTTTGTTCCTTCCTGGATTTTGTTTATGATGTTGTATGTAGGAAATCTCTGCCTAAACCATGAGCACAAAGGTTTTGTCCCATATAAAGTTCATCAATTTATGTTTTACATTTTGGCTGTTTACCCATTTTGAGTTAATCCTTATATGGCAAAAGGTAGAGTCCTAAACCCATGGTTTTTATGACGCTCTAGGTACCCGGTGTGCATATCCAAATCTATTTGTCAGAAACACTTGTCTTTCACTGAGTTGCCTTTGCCCCTGGCTCCAGTTCAGCTGTCCTGTGTGTGGCACTGCAGGGTCTCTGCACTGCTCCACTAATGGGTCACACCCGACTCTTGATTATGATGAAGTCCATCGCTGACCACTTTGCCTGTGCTCATGTAAAGTAGCTTCCAGTACTGTGGCCTCACGGATATATTTGAAATGCTTTTTGTAATGCAGTGGGCATCCAACTTGGATCACTTCTCTTTTCAAAAACTCTGATAGAAATGTATAAAAGCAATGCAGTTAAAATGAACACTTTTGGCTGGGGGTTTAACTTAGTGTTATAAGTGCCTGCCTGGCAATCGCGAGGTCGCAAGTTTGATCCTTGGTACCCCCACCGCCAAAAAGAACACTTTTTAGATCAAAGGAGAAATTACTTTTTGATTTGTCACTATGCTACATTTAGCAAAGTTTTCCACACAGATTTTAAAAATTATTTATTGATTTTTTAAATTTTAATTTTAAAAAAAATTTAAATTTTTATTATTTGTTTTATTTTTTGAGGCAGAGTTTCACTGTATCATTCAAGCTGGCCTTGAACTCACTTTGTAGCTGAGGTGGGCCTCAAACTTATAGCATTCCTCCTGCTTCTGCCTCTCGAGTGCTGGGATTACAGGCATGTGCCACTGATTTTTTTTTTTTTTTTGTAAGTACAGTAATTTCTGGCATTACGGATTTAGAATTTTGGACAAGAATTTTTTTTTTATAAAAGTTCTAACAAAAATATATTTTTTCCTTAAAAATGCGGCTTTAGGAAGTAAAATTGGAGGTTGTTATAATTCATTACACATTTTACAAACAGCAGTGAAAGCAAAAGTCAGCACAACAGATTTAACATCTAGATGTTGAAGTGATCATGTCAGAAGCTTGACTTTGTCCTTTAAGGACCCGAAACTGGGGTTCTTGTTGATTTCCGCATTGAAGATGACCTGGAGCCTCTTCTGACCTGTGGCAGTCACTCATCACCATGTAATCTTGAGCCAAGACCTTTTTTCTCTGCTATTCTGAACTACCTCAGTAGTTCCCTTCCGGGTGAATTTATCTTTTGCAGGAACCTGCTGGTCTCATGATTCTCTGTCAGTGTTCTGGGAATGTTGCCTTTCTCTTAGAACCTGCTTCAACTTCCAAATCTTCCACTTTCTCTTTCCGGAGGTTGACTTGGTCTCTTCCTTGCCGGTGGCACCCCTACCCCCACTCCGGGCCTCCCTGCCCTTGTCCTCACTCTCTGGCACCCGCTTGCCCTGTCCCTTCTGCTTCCCACCCTCCTTCCTTCCCTACCGAGCCGTTGGTCTGCAGGGCCTCTCCCCGTCAGCCTCTAGTGCAGTCTCCTGCCCTCCTCGTACTCTTCAGGCCTCTGACTCTGAATCTTCTTGGGGGTTTTCTAATTTCAGTTCTTTCTTTTCTTTTTTCCTGTTCTTCTGTGGTTCTTCCTTCTTTTCTGTTTTATTCTTCTTTACCTGCATCTATTCTTCTGTGGTACCATTTCTGTCAAAGCAGGGACGCTTGGTGGTCACTCCCACAGTGGTTTGGCCTCTTTTCTTAGGGGTCTGTCAGTCCCACTCACTGCTGGAAGCTTCGGAATAGATGCTCCACATCTGCTGTAGAATGGATTCATTGCAAACTTTTAAACAGTTCTTCATCTAGTTCTGAAATTACACCTTTTTTTCCGGGGTCACGTTGTCAGGAGCACTAATTTGCTCTAAAAGTTCTCCTACTTTGGGGTTGACGTTGGTTTCTTTATTAATTATTAATTTTCTGAGTCCACACCCACTGCTTCATGTCACCTTTGTGGGTTTTACCTTTGTAGCCCTTGCCGCTGTTCTGGTCTTCACTTATGCACTTCATGTGGTTTTTAGTCATCACCCCAGAAATCTGGATTGCAGTCAGTGCAAGAAAGGCCTTCACAGTTTCTGCAGACACATACTTTTCCCCTTGTTTTTTCTTCACTGATGCACTACACGCAGGGCATGTAAAAGATATCATTTTTATCTAAATGATTAAATATTCTGTGGCCTAGATGGGTTTTAACTCATTGTCTAGCAGTGCCTGCTAGGGGTTGACTTGGCTGCAGGGAACCCGAGGGCTACTCTGAGCCGGGCTGTCACTGCTTCTCCCAGCCACCTGATGCTGAACTTAACTGAGACTGCTTCTTAAAACCATTTTTAAAATACTGAGATACAAAACCTGTGTATTCTGCAGCCTAATAAGCTCAAAATCATGCGAGTCTCACGTAAAACTTTATGGCATGGTGAGTGTGGGAAGTGTGTAGGGAGTAGGGGAAGTGATCCTAAAACATCATGACAGGACAGAGCAGGAAAGAAAGAACCAGAGAAGCACTCCACCGCCCAGCTCCTCCCCACAAAGCAGTCAAGACCGAACACCTCATTCATTATGCCATCCATTAGAGGTAGGGTGTCCAGAGAGTGAGGCGCATGTGTGATCTGGGAGATTAAATAACTGATTCATTAATAGATTAGGGTGGAGTGTGTTGCTGTGCCCCCTGGGTTGGCAGCCTGGGAGGGACCTGAGTGGCAGCTGCCTAAGGCGATGCACTGGAAGGGGCAAGATGGGTCATATTGGGTATAGTGAGTTTGGGCCTCCACCAGTTTAGACAGCTATGTGCTTGGCCAAAGTGTGCAACAGGGGTAACACAGGGCAGAGGTGCTGTGCTGCTGGAGAGATGCAGAGGAGGCCACCCTGGCTTTCTGGAGCCCTTGTGGGTTCTGGGTTCAATGCAGACACTGCGGTCTCTGGAGTATAGGCTGCACTTGGAGCTATAGGGTGGGCTCTGCACAGGGGGCTGGGAAGGGTGGAGGGAGCAGCTGGTCCCTGAGGGCCCCTGTGCCTTATTTCTTGATGAGTGATACAGTCCCCAAGCCACAAGCCAGGTGGGCAGAAGCAGCTACATGAGGTCTTCCTTCTCCTTCTGTGCACCATGGGTCCTGACCCACCTGGGTGTGAGGCAGGATCCACATGCCCGCTGAGATGGGTGCCAAAACCACCAGCGAAGTAGGTGAGAACCCAGGGCCCACAGTGTCTTCAGCACAGCACCTCACACTTGCTTGGTCCTCCTGGGAACTGAGCTCTAGTCTTGACCCTCCCAGCTGGAATTTGTCCCTACCTTGTGGTACCCCGGATCTGTGGGCCAACTCAAGCTCAGCCCCCAGCCGCAACACGAGCCTTCCTCAGAGCCTAGAGTGGGCGTCCTCTAGGCAGGGGTGGGGAATGGGGAAAAAAGAAGCAAGATATATCATGTACAGGTAAAAATTCCCTATGATGAATGATGTCATATAGCAAAAAAAGTTTAAAAATGTTTTAAAATAAAGGATTGGGGATATAGCCCAGTATTACAGCATCCCTAGCTTCAGTCCTCAGCACTGAAAAAAAAAAAAGTTTAAATTTTGTTGAAATTGTATATACTTCACTAGCAATGAAGATAGCATCCTCTAGTTATTGGTTCTTTATAAAGGAAAGAGAAAGGGTGAACACTTAAAAATATCGAATGTTTCATAGGTTCCAGCAGGTTGAGCAGGTCAGTAAGAGAAAACTCTCAGAGCCAGTGCCTCAGTCTACAGGGTTATGCCACAAATACAAGAAAGCCCTGTAAAATCAGTCGGGAGATGAGGAGTGTCAGGGAATAAATATTAAAGGAAAGGCTTGTAAATGTCATGAGAGTCTTTGGCAAAGAAAGGCAGTTCATATAAGTCTCATATAGCCATACAGAGAGGAAGTTGGAGAAAGGAGAAGGTACAAAGATGGCTTGTTGTACCTAAAGCTCATGCATGGCACTGTTCTTTAAACATTGAAACTGTTCAGAAAAAAGTAACCTGGCCAGGCCTAGCGGCACACACCTGTAATCTCAGCTACCCAGAAGGCAAGAGGATGACAGGTTTGAGGCTGGTGTGGCCCATTTAGAGAGTCTTTCATTTCAAAATAAAATACAATAAAATAAAGGAGTGGGGATGTATCTCAGTGGTAGAGTATTTATATGCAAAGGCCTGCTTCCTACTGGGAGGATAATCAGCTTTTTGGTGTTCTCTAACCAGTTAGGCTTTCAGGCTGGGAAAATGGGTCTTTGTTTAAAATTCAAGGGTAGCTGGGAGGAAGGAGGAATTTCTTTGAGTTAAATGCCACTGCATTCATCTGTCCCTCTCCCCCATTTCGTTTGTTCCAAAGATCTAAGCTCTGTTTTCCTCTGCTGAGGGGTGTCCCTTGGGATTTTGGTAAAGTCTGTGACCTATAATTGTCACTCTTAATACGAAGTGTTTTTACTTCATGAGTCATTTAGCAATTATTTATGGATTTCACTGAACTGACCTAGATTTAGAACTCTGGAGGTTAAGACCTCCATGCCTATTGCCGCAGACCTCAGCCCCCACATTCCTTAGCTCTTTGGGTGCTCTGAGCCTGTAACCTAATTTGAAAAACTCAGTGTTCTTTTTCATCACAAATCAGTGCTCTACTATGGCTGACAATTCATTGTCTCCTGGACAACTCTGAGTTGGGATAACAAATTAGAGTGTGGGACACATTAGAGATGATAAATGTGACTTCCTTAAAGGGAAATTCATTTGTTTTGGTTAGTGTTTGTGTGATTAATTACTTGCCAGATTAAATTGCTCTATAAAAATGCATACTATTTTATTTGATTGCACTTCATGGTGATTAATTAGGCCACACTGTTGCTTTGTATGTTAATTATGCTTTTTTCCCTTTTCTGTACTTTAATTAATACAACCTTTTTTTGAAAGACCTTTGAGGGCAGGATACAGCCTATTTTAGGTGTATGAAAGCCCAGTAATGCTTTTAAGTTGATGTTAGGGAGTAACACTTCAACTTTTCTGAATGTACCTGTTGGTGTTTGGCTATATCCATGCTTTCCAAAAAGTACATTATTTGCTAATGAGTTGGGGAAAGTTCTGATTGGTTTTCCTGTAGGTATTAGAAATGGTAAACTGAAGATTACTGACTCAATTGGAAACTGATTAATTAGACTATAGGGAAAACTTATTGATGCAAAATGAGCTATAAGATGTGCGTAAACTTAAATGGCAGAGTGTATAAGAGTTGGGAAAGAGTATTGTTTTTCTTGGGATATTGAACTAGGTATATTTAGCATTTTTATTAATGATCTAGGTCTAAAAGTAAACAAAGTATGTTAATGAACTTTGTAAGCAATAGATCTGGAGGTGTTTCCTATCTCCAGAGGGCACAAATGTGATACGAGACAAATGGACAAGGAAGAGAAGCATCACAGAAAACAACCCTTCTATTTCCTTGAGAAAATATACTTTTGCTATATAGAAATGGCATGAGTGATCTGGGGTTTAACTTAGCTGTCTAGGGGCCTGACCTGGTAAGCATGAGGTTGTGAGTTTGATCCCAAGTACAAGAAAAACAAAACAAAAAAACCCCCCCAAAAAACTCCCCAATACTTCCTGTAGAAATGGCATGAGTAGACTCAGGCTCTTATTTTCCAGAGTAGATCTTCCATTGCTATACTCTTATGTACTTACCCAAGTGAAAAGAAAACTTTAGTAAGTGTTTATAGTGGCTTTATTCATGCACTGTTAAAACGGAGAAAGCCCAGATGTATAAACTGTGGCATGTCTATAATATTGAAATACTATTCAGCAGTGAAAAGGAACAAACAACTGATAAATGCAACAGCATGGGAACATTCCATTGTGTTATCCATAATGAAGTTGAGGACCCAGGTGCCAGTGAACCACAGGCTGTTACAGACAGCCACTGTGTCTCTTGCTCCCCTTTCCATGTTTGCAGTGATCTGAACTGTGTTTGTGTAGTACTTGTTCTCATGTTCTGTTTGAAGCACCTCCCGGAATGCCAAACTGCCTCTGCTTGACTCCTAAAAATAGCCTGGGGTGGGGGATGATATAATGGTAGTATTATTGCATTTGTTCACAGCAGTAATATTGAATATAGCTCAATGGCAGCAAGTTAATGTGCTAACTGCTGACTGGCTTGAGTAGATGTGTGGCCATTGCTTTGCCCACACTGGTAGATTACATTTAGCAGGCTGCTGAGTACGTGAGTGGGGTGCCAGACAAATATCTCTGGGTCTGTCAGTGCTTTCCCTTGAATGACTTTTAGTCCTGTAGGTGCTGTGACCCCCCCAACCAACACCCCATCTGTTAAAACCACATGTTGACTTGTATCTTCACTTACAAAAATCTGTCCCTTTTTCTCCTTTAGTATGATAAATAATGCAGATACACTAGGTGAGTGCTGTTGGAGCAGGATTCTAATCATTTTGCTCAGTTGAACTAAGTAGATTTCCTCAGAAATAGAACTTTCTCAAATAGTCATATACATCAAATGGTATATTATTGTCTCATCCTGAGTTAGAATGTTCACTAATGCTTACAGGGTCTCACAAGTAGTAGTTAAAAAGCTGTAATTAACCATGTAAAAATGATAAATTTTAGTAGGGAAAGAAATTATGACATTTAAATTTTTTGACTAGGTAAAATAGGTACTAATAAAACACTATGAGACAAAAACTTATGTTGGCATCATATCATATCTTAGCCCTGTCTTTGTCTCTTCAGCCCAAAAGGGACTAAATGCAATTTATTGACTATTCATAGGAGATGGAACGGTCCCCCTTCTAGCTGCAAAATGAAGGCCTGCCTTGGCCGAATCATTAGCTCCTTATTACTTACTTGTGCATTTCCTATATATCTGGCCTATGTCCTTAGCATCTCATCTCCGTTACTAGTATTGCGTGGCGAGATTTCATAGAGTCAGATGCCATTGCAGTTAGGACTGGCAGAACAGCTGAAGGCTAGGGTGTAATCCTGTTGTACCCAACATAGGATGTGACTGGGACAGCTGTCTTCCCACTAAAACTCCTTTAAAAAGCTCCAAGAGATAACAGACTAACCCTTACCATCCATCACTCATGCTTCTGAGGAGTTTGTAAGTGTTCCCTCCCTCATAGTCATGACAGATCCAGAAAGGCAGAGACCACTCTAAGCACTAAACCAAATAGATCTGCTGAGGACTTCACCCACTGGAGGCTGGTGGGCGTGCCTCCTTCTGCTGTCTTTCCAAGAGCTTACTTCAGCATGAGAATTTCGTTTTGTTTTTAACTCCCTCTGTCTGAAATATCCTTCCCGAGGTCATGTGTACATCTGGAAGTGAGTTTTATTTATATTTATAGTCATCTGGGAAATGCAAATAAAACCTCTATTCCTGATTTTAAAAAAAATTCAGGATGCTAGGAAAAGAGCTTCTTCACGCTGATGAAGAACATGTGTGAAAACTCTACAGGGTATGATACTTACGGCAGAGATGTGATGTTTTCTCTAAGGTCAGGGAAAAGATGAGTGTTCACCCTCGCCACCTCTATTTAGCTGCAGGTGTGTCATGCAAGAAAAAAAAGTAAAAGATTTGTAGCCCAGAAAGAGACGTAAACTGTTTACTTTCAGACAACATGATTGCATGGAAAATCTGATCAACTTTATATAAAAAAGCTGCACATTTGGGAAGGTTGTGGGTTACACATTTGGAGCACAGAAATTAATTGTACTTGCAAGTATGTGTGCTCTAGTAATAACCAGTCAGATGTTTTGTTTAGTTGATTTTTTTATCCTCATTATGATCCCATAGCACTTACATAGATTTGTAACAGTTGGCATTCAGATTGTCAGATTTGGACATTTATGAGTAAATGTTCATGCTGGATTCTGTGTCATTTTGATGACATGGTCATCATTGTTGTCTTCTTACTTTCTAGCATAGGATGTTCTAGGATTTTTTTTTCTGCATCTCCTGCTCCAGACCTGGAATCAGCCATTTTTTAATGGATCCATGGTACTGGGAAGGGTTCTTTCTTTTTCCTTTTCCTTCCACCCAACACAGGACCTCACACATGCTAGTGCTACTCATGTACTCTGCTCCACCACCAGACACCACCTTACTGGGGATTGAATCAGAGCTTCTCCCTGAGCAGCATCCCCAGCTCCTTCTTGTATTTTTTGAGACACACTCTCTAAGTTGCCTGGACTGTGCTCCAACTTGTGATTCTCCTTTGTCATGGCCTCTCAGAGCACCAGGGGGTTTAGTTAAGTGCCACCTTGCCTGTCTCCCAGCCTTATTTTTTTAATAGCAAAGAACTGTAAATTTATGCCTATAGCCTATAGAGTACTTATACAGTATCTGAAATTATACCCAAAAACCTGTGTGCATTCATTTTCAGAGGACTGGATCTATAACTTTGATCAGATGCTAATTCATTATGTACCCCCCCAAAAGAACCACTGTATTTATTGTTTGTAGAAATGTATTTAGGCATGATCTTGTCTTGACAGAATGGTAAAGAAGTCATCTTTCAGCCGGGCGTGGTGGCTCACACCTGTAATCCCAGCACTCGGGAGGCTGAGGCAGGTGGATTGTTGCGAGTTCGAGACCAGCCTGGTCTGCAAAGTGAACTCAAGGCCAGCCTGAACTGCATAGAGAGACCCTGTCTCAAAAAGACAAAAAAAAAAAAAAATCATCTTTCTTAGGCTTTTAGTTTTCTTTCTTTCTTTTTCTTTTTCTTTTCCTTCCTCCCTTTCTCTCTCCCTCCCTTTCCCTTTCCCTTTCCCTTTGCCTTTCCCTTTCCCTTTCCCTTTCCCTTTCCCTTTCCCTTTCCCTTTCCCTTTCCCTTTCCCTTTCCTCGAGACACGGTCTTGCTATTGCAGTTCAGGCTGGCCTTGAACTCATTATGTAGCCCAGGCTGGCTTCTAACTGAAGGCAATCTCCTACCTCTGCTTCCTGAGTGCTGGGATTACAGGCATGTATCACCATGCCTGGCTTATTCCTTTTGTATTTAACCTTAAAGTTCTAGGCTCTTGTTTCAGGATTTCAGAGTATAGATGATGAAGACATAGTCCAAATGTTCACTTTAACATTTATTCTGTTTTATGGTAGAAGACTGCATTCAAAGTAGCTGGATTATCAAACAGTGGCTGTCAAAAATAGAAGAGAAGCTTGTTCTCCTGTGGTAGTAACTTCTAGGGATGAGGGTCAGTTTGATTTTAACTCTTCGCTCCTAATGTTAGAAGCAGGCAAATGTTGTATTTATTCACCAAAGACTAGGAATTTTGAAGAAAAATTCAGTATCTGGTATTTTAAACTTGCTCCATCATTGTAATGATTTCTAACATTGAAATCTAGGCTACAGCAAGGCAGCTGGGCCAGTAGGAGAGGACACATTTGCAGCAGTATCTAGATAGTACTGCCCAATAGCAATCAACTGTAAGTCACATACAATTTCATTTTTGAGTAGATGAAATCAGTTTTCATGTTATTTAATCCAAAACACCTCAAATATTATCTTTCTAATGTATAACCAAACATTACTAATGAGGTATTTACATTTCTTTTTTTGCATCAAATCTTTGAAGTCAAGTGAATATTTTACACTTACACTATATCTCAATTCAGATAATTTTTATTAGAAATATTTGATTTGTATTTAGGTTTCATAAAAATCAACAATCGGAAAAAGAGTAATATACCCAAGTTACTCCAAACATACTTAAAAGATTTCCAGTAAACTCCATTGGATTCCTAAAAACATTTCCCTTTATGATTTGCATCTACATTGATAAAACTGATTCATGTATTTTTTTTATAATTCATTTGACTTTAAAGTAAGAGCATATTTATTTCAAACTCACATCATTCCAAGTTAAGTAGATTCACTAATTCTTCTGTCAACATCAAATTCAGAGAGAGAGAGGACATAAATTGTAAAGCAACTCTAAATTTATCAATATCAACAATGCATTTTTGAAAAATTTTTGGTAATTTTTGCAGTAGCTAGTTGACATTGTACTGTCAGTGACAATTAAATCTCCTGCATATTGAATTACAAAGAAAAATGTATTATGATTAGTATTTATGAAAAGCTTCAATTTCAGTATAAATAACTGGCCAGCAAGGTTATTCTCTACTTTGTTAAACTAGAAATAAAATTTAATTTAATTAAAATTAAATTAAATTAAAATTTTTAAATTTTTAAAAATTTTTTTATTTAAAGAAAAAATTTTGAAACAGAGGGTAGAAACAATACAAAATCTCAAAAACAAAACAAACAAAAAACCAAAAATAGTAACCAGTAAGAAATAACTAGTTGATAATTACATATTTTCCTCTTAGAAGTAGTTGTTCGTTACAAAAGTAAAGCCTACAAAATGGACATCCAAACAGTGAGACAGCAATGAGTTTTGTTCATCCATCCAACTAAAACTTTAGCAACATGGTTATTAATCCCACACACTCAAATATACATGCAGTTATATCCTTTAGAATACTGTCTTTTCCTCTTTTTTTCTACACAATAACTACAATCCATTCTCATAAACTACTTAGAAGTTCTGTACATGTCTAAGTCTCTACACATATACCTAGCCTTTCTGTATTAGAGGGAGGAACAAATCAAAACAAGTCAACAATACAAATTCCTAGAGAAACACAAAATGAAAAGAACACACAAAAACAGAAAACTAGGTGATCTACGGTAGTCACTGTGATGTCTCCTGTTATTTTCAGTAAAATTGTCTGTATCATCCAAGATAATATAAACTTAGCATTGCATTACACTATTAATAAAATCTAAACATTGGAGACATTATAGGACTTCAAAGGCAGTTAACAATCAAACCAGAATGGGTATCCTATTGAATCCTGTCATCTTCAGAGTAGTTGCCCTTATTCTCAGAATTGACACGCTCAAGTATATCAGATTCAAATAAAATCAGTCAAGATAAAACAGTGATATAACCGATCTTCTCTGTCTTATCTCTGCCATGCTATTTTTTTGTCCTTGTTTGTTTACTTTTCTCCTTCATTCCACTGTCTGCCCCTTTCTTTGAGGCCTTTCTGCCATTATTCCTGGAACCCTGGTGATTTTCTTCTCTCTCTCTCTCTCTCTCTCTCTCTCTCTCTCTCTCGTCCTTCAGTATTCTTTGCAGGGTTGGATTGGTGGTCACAAATTCCCCCAGTTCCTCTTTGTCGTGGAAATATCTTGTCTCTCCATTAATTTTGAGAGACAGTTTTGCAGAGTACATCATTCTGGGTTGAAGGTTATTTTCTTTCAGGGCTTGGAATGTTTTGCTCCAAGCTCTTTGTGATTTGATGGTTTGCATTGAGAAGTCTGCTGTGATTTTGATGAGTTTTCCTTTATAGGTAATCTGTTTCTTTTCTCTGACCACTTTTAATATTCTGTTCTTGTGATGTTTTTCTGGGATCCTGATTATTATATGTCTGGGTGTAGATCTGTTTTGGTTGTAGCTGGCTGGAGTTCTATATGCCTCATTTATCTGAACTTCACTTCCATTACCTATGTTTGGGAAGTTTTCCTTAATTATTTCTGTGAATAGACTTTTTATTTCATTTGTATTTGTTGCTACATCTTCATTCACATATTTTATTCTTAGGTTATAAATCCTCTTGTCATCTTCTAGCCTTTGTATTGTTGCTTCCTGGTTCCTTGTTATTTTTAAGAGATCCTTCCTTTCATGATCATACTTTGCAAATCTGTTTTTAAGTTTTGAAAGTTTGTCTTTAGTTTCTGTTAAAAGGTTTTGCCAGGGTTCAATGGAGTTTTTAATTTCCTGATACTCTCTTTGGATCTGTTTCATATATTCTAGATTTTGTTTATATTCTTCATCAAAGGCTTCTCTCCTTTCTCTGGGTTCCTCTATTCTTTCATTTGTGTCTACTTGAGGATTACCCAGGACCTCTTTTATTAATCTTCTTATATCTTGCTTCACCTGAGTTAGAATTTCAGATTTAAATTTGACGATGAGGTCACGGATGTATTTCTTTATTTCCGATGAGGCTGTCTCTGACATTACAGGTTTGCTGCTCTCAACCTCCTCTGCATTTACCTCTGCTGGACTCACTTTCCCAGGTTCCACCGTTGGGGACCTTTTGCTCTTTCTCTGTCTTGTCATGTTTCCAGCCCTCTTCAGACAGGTAGGTGGTGGAGGTCTCTGGGCCTTTCATTTTGCTTACAGTTGTTCTGCAGCGCACTTGCTAGGGAAGTACCGCCCCTCAGTCTGCTGCAGATCTGTGAGTTGCAGGCTGAGAGCTGGCTCTTCCCCCTACTCTAGTCAACCAGTTTATGCTTCACCAAGTTTGTGTGTTCTCTGGGGATGTCACTGGCCCAGAAAAGCCTCATCCCTGGCTATTGGGTTTCAACCAGGGGCGTGGCCCTGCCCCAGCAGACCCCACCAATCTGCTTTGGACTAGGAGTCATCGGCAGACTCTGCCTCGGGTTTTGATTCAAGCCGGCCCTGCCCAACTCCAAAATGTCGCCCATCCGGTCCTCCCGATCTGGGAAGTCCAGTTCCCGTCACTCACCAAAGTTCGTGCCCTCGAGTGGCTGTTCCCACTCCCTGTCTCAGCGCCTCCTCCAGCCGAGGGTCTGGAGCTCAGCAACCCCCGCTCTCGGCAGGGCCGCGATCTCAGCTGGACCGTGAGTCACCTGACTCTAAGACGGGCCGGTACAGCCACCCGGGCCTTGTCCAGCTCCAGCCCTCTGTCCATGCGTTGTCTTCTTTCTTTTTTTTTTTTTCTTTTTCTTTTTCCTCAGTTTCCTCCTGGGTCGTCAGAATTCCTCTTCTTTTCTCTGGCTTTCTCCATGTTGCCAGATTCCAGCGTCTGAGTTGTTTTATTTATTTTTTCCTCAGCGAGGCTCTTATCATGCCGCCACTCAGCCGGCCATCTTGCGATCCCGTGATCTAGTAGGGTTCATCACAGAGATGCATGGATGGGCCATTCTCACAGTCACTCATCTTTAAGCCACACTTCTTTCATTTCTTTCTGCCATTTTCCAAGAAGCCACAGCTGTCCATCAAGACCCATAACATGAGTTGTCCCTCAGACCCCCACCCCTGAAGAAGTCTGCCCTGACCACAGTGAGCTTGAATTCCATTCAAGCAGAGGACTAAAATTAAATTTAATTAGAATAGTAAGTGTTTTAGTCTAGTTACCAATTTTGAATTGTGTAAGTATCATTTGTAGCTCAGTGGTTATTAACTGGTGTGGTTTTGGCCTCCAGTGGACATTGGACATGTGTTGAGTGTCACAGCTTGGGAGGTGGAGGATATCCACTGAGTAGGTAGAGCCAGCAATGCTGCTAACTATTCTACAGTGCCCAGAGCAGCCCCAGCAAATTACCCAGCCAAATGTCAGTAGTGCTGGGGTTGAGAAAGCCTACTGTACTGTATGGTGCTATATGACATAGTAAATGCGTGACCTTGTTAAATTCACATGTAGAAAGTCATTGGAACTGAATCAGCCCATTGATTTTTAACTATAGTGGTAGTGAGTTTATGTGGAGTACTAGAAACACAATTGCCTGACACATGTACTGTTATATAGCAATATCTCACACATTTTAGTGGATAAAGTAAAGTGTAGTCCTACTAAAACAATAAAGTTCTAGTTAATGAAACAGTGTACTGCTTCAGTTTTTGAAATTTAAATTAATTGGGGCCGGGGATATAGCTCAGTAGTATAGTGCTTGCCTCACATGTACAAGACCTTGGGTTCAATCACCAGCTCAGTAGCTCCAGGTAGCTGGCTAATGGCTACTGAGCAAACCTGGAAGACTGGACATAATGGGCTAGCTGAACAGATCATTACTCCATTGGGCAGGGTAAGGGATATTTAATTCCTTAATCATTTTATGTAAAGTATAGCATATGAGACTGGTTTTACCTTATTTCTCCAGCCATTATTATTTCTTTCTTTCTGAAAAACAAAGAAACCAACACATTTTATTTTATTTTTTACTTACTTTTGTGTGTGATGCTAGAGATTGAACCAAGGACTTTCATACTGACCCACATCCCCATAACCTTTACTATTTTATTCTGAGACAGGGTCTTGCTAAGTTGTCCTGGCTGGACTCAAATTTGCCATCCTCCTACCTCAGCCTCTTAGAGTGCTGGTATTACAGGTGTGCACCAACGTGCCTGGCTGGACACACTGTTTTATTAGAATAAAATTCTGTGGAGTTTTTTTTTTTTTTTTTTGTAGTATTGGGATTGAACTCCGGACCTTGGGCAGTGAGTTATAACTCCAGACCCCTGCTGTTTTTCGTGACAGAGTCTTGCTAAATTGCCCAGGCTGGCTTAAACTTGTGATCCTTCTGCCTCAGCCACCAAAAGTGCTGGAATTACAGGCATATATCACAGTGCCTGGCTTAGCTCTGAGTTTTTATCCTTGCACTTTTCAAGATCAGTTTCTGTTGAAAAACAGGCCTGACACTGGTGACATAGTAGATTCTCAGTTATTTCTGTATACCATTAGGATGAAATAGCAAGATCAAAAATATTGCTTCAGTTCCTAGGCTTCCTTTTCTTTGTTAAATCAGAAAGAAAATGGGGGAAAAAATGGAGAAGTATTTACCATAGCTGGGCATGGTGGTGCAACTATAGGAGTTTGAGGCCAGCCTGGACAACATAGCAAGCATCGTTGCAAAACAAAACAAATATTTCCCATAACTTTTTAAGAAATACTTCCTTTTTGCTGGAAAGGCACCTATCCATAAATCTAGAACAAGAAGTTCAAAATACAGTATATTACAGAAATATTTAAGTGGATTAAGTAGAGGAACTAAGTCTTTGTCAAACTGGATGGCGGGTCTTCTGTTTGGGAGACATTTAAAACACAGCTTGGTAGCTTTCTGAGGTCTAGTGTTATTAAACTGTCTTCTTTCATCTTAAGCTGGAGGTGCTAGTCTAGACAGGTGGAACACTAGATACGCAGTTGGGGGGAAGGCAGTGGTATCTGTGTCATGCGGCATGTAAGTATTGTTTTCCTGACAAAAAATAGAGAAACTAGTGTTAACTGGTAGAATATACTGTTCTTTTTTTGTTTTGCCCGTAACTATTTTGAGTCTGTTTGTCTGATTGTTTGTAGCTCCCTGGGTAAACAAGCCACTTTTATTATCGGCATAATTTTGCCTCTTGACCTTCATATACTACCTAAAATTCCACAATACCCCAGAGTTGTCATTTTGAATAAAAGATATTATTGCCCTTTCCTCTTCCCCCACTATTTAAGAAAGTTTTTTATGTTCCCCATGGTGGCGGGCACTTGTGCAGGTTGCCAGCCTTGGCTGCATAGCAGAAAAGTAGGGTAAGGGAAAGAAGAAGAAGAAGGTTTTTGTGCAGAATTCACTGTGTCAATTAGTGGTGCTATTATCTGTTCAGTTGCCAAAGTAGAAATCTCAGTGTTTCTTTGGGTTCTTTTTTTTTCCATCATCCAACCTATCTAGGTTTTTTCAGGTCTACTTTGTATATATTTCCCCAAGTAAAATTTTCTATTTCTACAGCCATTATTTTAGTTCAAGGCCCCATAGTCAGTCATATTATGAGTCTTGCAACTGTCATTCTCCTTCTTTACTTTCCTTCTCACTCTCCCTCCCCCCTTTCTCTTTTTTTCCTGGTGCTGTGCTCAGGACTGAACCCAGCACCTGTACATTGAACTAATACCCAGGCCCTTCTAAATTTTTTAAAACAAGATCTCACTAAATTGTCCAGGTTGGGCTGAAACTTGGATTGTCCTGCCTCAGCCTTCTGGAGTATTAGGACCATAGGTGTGCACCACCACATCCAGTTTCCTGGTTGTTCTTTCTGCCTTCATACTTTACCCCCTTCTAGCAGCCATTGGTCAGTTTCAGCCACTATAGTTGGGTTTCAGAAATGCAGGTTTTTACAGTGCTAGTGGGAATATAAGTTAGTAGCCTCATTTTAAGGGCATTAGGCACAATTTAGTATATTTAAAGTTGCCCAAACCTTAAGACCCAGTAATTTCATTTCTAGGTATATTTCCTTAAGAAACTTTCCAAAACAAGGATGTATAAATGAGGTCATTTATTACAGTATTGTTTACACTTCTGCCAACAGAATGAATTGTATGTTTACACAATGGAGTATTATATGATGCTAATAAATGAACGAGCTATATGAATCTCAAATATAATATTGAATAAAATAAGATGCAGAATGTAAGATAATCTGCACATAAAGTCTGAAAACTCAAAAACTGATGTATATCTTATTTAGAGACACATTTGTATTTAATAAAAATAAAGCTGTGTAAACACCAAATTTAGTAAAATGTTTTATCTCTGGTGAACTGTGAAATCAAAAAGGGGTACATGAGCCGGGAATGGTGGTACAGACCTATAGTCCTGGTGCCCTGGGAGGCTGAGGCAGGAGGATCACCAGTTCAAGCTCAGGTTGGATACCTTAGTGAGACCCTGCCTCAAAACAAAACTAAAAAATAAAAAAGGGCTAGGGTATAGTTTAGTGTGAAAGCTTTGGGTTCAACCCCCAGTACAGAAAGAAAAAGTAGGGGGAGTGCATACATGCATGGTTTGAAAGGTGATTGTGATGATTTCTTTAACTGGGTGCTGGGTACCAGCATTTTGGGGTTGTTTTTTGTTGTTATTGTTGTTGCTGCTGCTGTGTTTTGGTGCCTTGGACTCACTAGTAACCCAGGCTGGCCTTGAACTCATGGCTGTATTCCAGCCTCAGGCTCTTGTGTGCTGGGATGATAGGTGTGCACCACCACACCCAGCCCAATATACTCTTTGTTGTTTGTGTTTTCTGAGACGACAGGGTCTTGCTCTGTAATGCAGGCTGGCCTCAAACTCATGTTGATCCTCTGCTTCAGCCTCCCGAGTGCTGAAATTACAGGCATGTGCCACCGTTATATTCTTTGCTGTTTGACTTTGTACATCTGAAATGTCTATTAGGAAAACCACACATTTTATGTGTACACCATTTCTTGTCACTGTTAGGCACAAGATAATGTCCAAATTTTTTCATGTGACAACTTGGTCCCAACCTACCTTTTTAGCCTTGCTTGCTGTCTGTCTTAGGTACTTTTCTCATTGCTGGGACATAGTACTCAACACCTACAAATTAAAGGAGAAGTTTATTTCAGCTCACAGTATGTAGAGGTTTCAGACCATAATCTGGCTCCAAGGCAGAGGGGCATGGCAGAGGAGGAGTCATTGCATGGTAGCAGGCAGCCACGGGGGATCAAGGGAAGAGGAGAGATATATATACCCCGCAGGCCACACTCCCAGTGACCCAGCTCCTCCCACCAGGCTTTACCTGCCAGCATCAGTGGACTAAGCCACTGATGAGTGTCACACCTGGTGATCCAAACACCTCCCCAAAGCCCCCCATGAGCACATGTGGCTTTGGGACAACATCTAAATATAAATTAGAATTGGTTGCAGAGTCTCAAATTTCATACCTCTGGGTAGATGCTTTTTTCTAGAATGCCTTCTCATTCTAGAACTTTGCTATGTGTGTTTGAAAGTGTAGCTCAGAGGTAAGCTCCCTTGGAAGCCTCTGCCTCTTTGAGGCAGAATGGCTGACACCTGCATTGCCACAGGACTTTGCATGCTTCTCTCTTACAGCGCTTATCACATTGTGGGACATTTGTTAACATGTCTGTCACAAATGGTAGCCTCCTAAAGACAGGGGCTATGTTTGTTCTGTTGTTGCATTTTACTTCTGTCATCTCTGCCCTGGGCATAGTGCAGGTTAGTACCATAAATGTTCAGTGTGGGTGGATAGCTAGAATGAATTGCTTCATCTTCTAAGACCTTTATGTTACCATCATTGTCTTCCAGAACCATTGCCTGACCTGATACTCTAAGCTAGACATGTGGACCTTGAGAGGTGTAAGAAGCGCTTGTACGCCTACCCCTCCTTTCTACTACTCAAATGTGTCTGCCAAGCCACATCATAAATCTGCTCCTCAGATGTCAAAAAGACAATGGAAAGCACAGTCTTTATGACTCCTAAATTAATCCAGTATAATCAGGAAGTATGCGCTGGAATCGTTGTCCTTTCTCCGTAAGAAACTGAATTGTTTATCCCAACACAGTTGCTGGTTTATTGACTTCCATGTTCCAGTATAACAACAAGGTAGCTGGAAAGGTTTTAATTAGCCAAAATGGGGCTCCAAGACAACTAAAGGCACTTTGAAGTGAATTACTGATAGCATTATGCATTTTCTTTCTTTTTTTCAAATAAACAAGTCAAGGCAATTAGTGCTATTTTTATCTTTGTAGATTTACAGAATTGTAAGTGATTTTAGTCACTAGTTGGCTGAGTGGTGGGTTGCTGTTGAGTGTGGGTTGCTTGGGACCCTGCTAAAGGACTTACATGTGGTGCTGGTGTTTCATGCCACTGATGGAGGTGTCTAGGCTGTCTTTGGGGTCGAAGGTTTTGTTTGGTGTTTCTCACTGAGAACCTTCCCAAATGTATATTATTATCATACAAGTCAGAAGAGACTGCAGAAACTTATAGCCAGCAAACAGCTGCAAAGCAGAGCCATTTGGTCTCTGCAGTGTGGTTTGGTGGTGATCAGAGACTTGAGTGTGGTTGTCAGCGAGGCAGCTGCATGGGCAGCTGGAAACAGGCTCTGCAGAGTGTGGCCCAGCACAGCTGAGGCCCCCCCCCCTCCCTCCCTCGCTCAGAGGTAGGAAAGCCTCCTTCACTGAGGCGGCTGCTCAAGTGTACCTTGGATCTAAGCAGGGAGGAGCTGTGGAGCCTGGCCTGGACTGCTTCCAGCTGTGCACTGAGCAAACAGAACCCAACAGCCATGTCTTGTGGCTTTTGTAAAGGTGTCCTGCTTCATTTAGCCAGGAAAGATTTAAAATGAGACTAGGAAAGAGATATCAATTTATTGGAAAAATGTGGCTGTTCATGGGCTTCCTAGACCACGCTGACTAGTAAAGCCTTCTTTTCGTATACTTGGTAAAAGGTGGCTATTAGTCTTTGTCCCTGTAAGAAAATGTACCATTAAATTACAGTACTGTGATTAGAGTAACTGGTATTTCATACTACTCAAGCACCATCTTACTCAGTGGCTTCCCTAAGTCCCCAGGCTGGGCCAGGTACCTCGTAGCTGTGTCTGGTGGCCTTGTTTATCCTTTGTCTTCATCCTTACCGCACCATGATGCAGCTCTGTCTGTGGTATCTCTTCCACTTCCCTGTATGCTCTTTGCTATCTGGGATCATATTTAATCATCTCCCCCATTGCCTATCATAGCGCCTGCCCATGACAGGAATTTAAATGTTTCTCAAACATTATCAGGAATTATCAGGAATCAGGTGGTGCTGGCAAACCCTTCACCACAGATGTCATACAACACTGACTATGTTAGAAGGAAGTCACTTTGCATAATTAGGGAGAAGAAAATACAAAAGTCTCTCTAAAATGGTTTTTAAACTGAATATGGTGGTACAATCTGTAATCCCAGTTCTCTGGATCACAAATTCAAGCCCCCTCTGTGTAACTCAGCAATTTAGCAAGACCCTCTCTCATTAAAAAATTAAAAATAAAAAAGGGCAGAGAATGTAGCTCAGCATGAAGGCCCTGGGTTCAATCCTCAGTGCTGTAAAAATAATTAAATAGATAGGTCTTTATAGGATAAACAGTGTTATATAATCGCTTTAAATTTCTCCTTTCATAGCATCCCTTTTCCAGGTGAGAGAAAAGCTTGACATTCTTTCTGGTATGTTGGGGAGGATGCAGCTAATAACCTCTCGGTAAACATAAAACAGCGACAGCCTCCTGTACAGTCCGCCAGTGCTTCCCTCACCCCTCCACGCAGGGTTCATTTTGGTAGGCTGGCATTTGAGATTCTCCCCTAAAGGCCTTCGTGTCACTGCCCTGTTATGATGAATGTTTGGAGCTGGCGCTCGCCTCTGGTTTGCTAACTACTATCGGAGGTACTGTCATAGAATCCCCCAAATGTACCCTACCCACACAGTCCTCTCCTGGGCAGCACTGCTGGTTCCGAGTAGTCCTCTGGTTTCTCTCCTTCCCCTTCCATTGCTCTTGAGTGGAAGGAACTAACTGCAGGGCCTGCAGCAAACAAGGAGATATGGGAGCAGCACTGCTGTGTCATGTCCCACCCCAGCTTTTGGATGCTCCTGCTCCAGACCTGGAGAGCAGTGCCCATGCAGATAGCATCTGCTTCCATCTGAAACTCTGTGGCATTTCTTCATTTGACTGCTCTGTCTGTCTCCCAGCAGGCCCCCACTCACACCTCTTCCTGGGGGTTGAACCCAGGGCCCTCACACTGAGCTGCATCACCAGCCCTTTTTTTTTTTTTTTAAATGTATGTATGTATGTATGTATGTATGTATTTATGTGTTAATATGTATTTTGGTACCAGAATTGAACTCACGACTGTGCACTTGGCAGGCAGGTGCTGTGCCACTGAACCATATCCCCAGCCTCCCCCCGCCCTTTTTTTTTTCTTTTTGAGACAGGGTCTTGCTATGCAGTTCAGGCAGGCCTTGAGCTCACTTTGTAGCCCAGGCTGGTCTCAAACTTGCAATGATCCTCCTGTCTCAGCCTCCTGAGTGCTGGGATTACAGGCGTGAGCCACCACACCCGGTTTCAGGCCCCTTTTTTATTTTATTTATTTATTTATTTATTTATTTATTTATTTATTTATTTATCTTTTTGAAACAGGGTCTCACTATGCAGTTCAGGCTGGCCTTGAGCTCACTTTGTAGCCCAGGCTGGTCTCGAACTTGCAACGATCCTCTTACCTCAGCCTCCCGAGTGCTGGGATTACAGGAGTGCGCCACCATGCCCGGCTTCTTTTTTTACTTTTTAAACAAAAACTTGATAAGTTTCCCAGGCTAAACTAGAGCTTATGATCGTCCTGCCTCAACCTTTCAGAGTGGTGGGATTACAGCCGTGCACTACCATGCCTGACTTCAGCAGAATCTTTAAGATCTCCTTTCTATAATTTCTGTAATCAGTTAGAGATTGATTGGCTTCTCTACTCAGGGGCTTCTGTTTATCTTATTTACTCCTTGGAGTAATGGATATATGGTTTTAGATGAATTAAAAAAATTTTGACATGGTAGTACACATCTAAATCCCAACAGTCTGGGAAGTTGAGGAAAAAGGATTGCAAGTTCAAGTCCAGCCTGGGTAATTAAGTGACTTACTAAGGCTGTCTCAAAATAAAAACTAAAAAGAGCTGTATGTGTAGCTCAGTGCAAAAGCCCTGTGGTTAATTCTCAGTACTTTAAAAAAAAGTTTTGGGCTGGGGATTTAGCTCAGCGGCATAAGCGCCTGCCTTGCAAGCAGGCGATCGTGAGTTCCATCCCCAGTACCGATTAAAAAAAAAAAGTTTTGAATTTGTCTCCATAGCCTCTTGTGCAGTCTTCCCCTTATCAGGGTTTCTGTTGAATAAAAGCTTTCTGACTTAGTGGTTGGCGTTTAGTCATTTGGGGCTTTCATTTTGGACTCAGAATTATCACTGAATTATTTGTAGAAAGAAGTAGAGTGCTCACGTACCATTTGTGAGTCTGAGGGTAAACATCTGTCTTCTCTAGTGAACAGTGGGTTTTGTTAAATAATAGATACTGATAAGGTTGTTGAGAAAATGTCTCATTGTTGGCAGTAACTCATTAATAAAGCTTATACTGAGGCTGCCTTTAATATTGGAAGTCCATAACTCCTCAGTATTCCTTTTCCTGAGGAGAAAATATATTGTAGTGAAATTTTAATTTTTCCCCTTTTAAGAGAGACAGACAGGCTATCAGCTACACTTGGCAGAGTGTTTGTTTATTCTTCATTTAACTCTCAGCTTCCTAAACTGTCCCATGCACTTTACCTTCCTACCCGACACAGCTGCTATCCAGCTCTCCTGCTAGTTCCCACACCCACGGTACCTTTGGGCCCTTCTCTATGCAGCCCCACTCCTGCCCCATAGCCACATCCAGGCTTCCTGTTGGAGGCCACTGTCTTGGGTCTCTGAAGCAATGTTAAGCCCCGACAAGAGCAAGTGGATGCAGGCTGCCTCTTCAAAGCTGACAGGAAGGGCAGAGCTCTCTGTCACAGTGTGCAGGTGAGCAGCCAGGCTGAGCCATGCCACATCTTAGCGCTTAGCACCTGCAGGCTCAGAGCTGACAGAAATAAGATTCATCTCTGTTCACTTAACCGTTAGGGGCTTTATGGTAAATGTTCACTTGCCTAATTGCTTTGGCAGTCTTGCTGATTGCCTTTCCCGAGGAGTTCTCAAGGTCCCCTGGGTTGGAGGATAAACTTCCTGTGTCTTTTAACTTCATTCCTGTTTTGGAGTACTTCAGAAACAGTGGGTGAGCCATATGGCCACCATCCCATCTCTCCTGGGATGAGCATCAGGACCACGCCTGTCTAGGATAAATCCAGCTGGGCATGATGGTGCACACCTGTAATCCAAGGAAGGCTGAGGCTGGGGTGGATTGCTTTGAGTTTGAGGCCAGCCTGCACTACAAAGTGAGACCCTGATTTGAAAACAAAACAAAACAAACAGCAAAAAAGGAGCAGGATAGGATGGGAATCCATATGGGCCACCCTAGGCCACTCAGAACTCTTGACAACCTTCTTCCTCTGTGCGCATGAGGTAAATGGATGGCTCTTCTTCTTTAGTGTGGAATTCATATGACTCCTTTTCTCTTAACTAGTGTGGGATTCCCGTAACATTTCCTTCCCTCCTTAATCTAGCATGTGATCCACTGTTGCCTCTATTTTTTTCTTTGTGTTTTATTTTGTTTTGCGTCTGTTTTTTAAGTGATAGGAAAAGAAACTTAAACATCTTTCTGTCCTCTCCATGCTTAAAAATTAAATGGCTAGGCATGGTGGTGCACACCTGTAATTTCAGCATTTGAGAGACAGAGGCAGGAGGATTGCTGTGGTTTTGAGGCCAGCCTGGGCTGTATAGTGAGTGAGTTCAAGGCCAGCCTAAAACTACACAGTGAGACCCTGTCTCAAAAGCAGCAAAAAGCATAATGAATTAAGTGGGCTAATGAGAATCAGGTATAATTAAAATATTTTGAGGTTTTTTTTCTCATATCAGTTTTTAAGAAAGTTTTCAAGTCAGTCAAGAAATCAGAATATTAGCCATTAATTAAAATTGGGTCACTTCTTGGGATTTTAAGGTGATCTCCACTGCCTTAGAATTCCTCCTAAGTGCTGGGAATGGTGGCACATGGCTTTAACCCCAGCACTCAGCAGGTTAAGAGGCAGGAGGATTGCTTGCGTTCAGCCTAGCCACTTGGGAGGCTGAAGCAGGAAAAAAATAACTTGAGAATACGAGTTCAAGATCAACCTGGGTAACATAACAAGACCCCACTTCAAGGAAAAAAAAAAGAAGAGGAAAAAAGGAGAAAATAAAACTAAGTAGCTATAACCAGTTACTTAAGCCTATGCTGGTAAAGTCTTACATCAGTATAGAGACCCCAGACTGCTAAAAACAGTTACACACAGTTTGAAGAAAAGGCAGCTACCCTTCATGCCGTGTGCCTGTATATTACTTTGTTTTGTTTTGTTTTTGAAATAAGGTCTCACTATGTAGTCCACAATGGCTTGCCTTTGTCCTAGTTACTTTTCTTTGTCTTGTTGCTGAGACAGAATACCCAACACCCAAATTTAAAGCAGGAAAGGTTTATTTTAGCTTACAGTTTGTAGAGGTTTCAGTTCGTAGTTGGCTGGCCCCCAGGCAGAGTGGCATGGCAGAGGAGAAATAGTTCTTGGCAGACAGAAGGCAGCAAAGCAGCAAAACAAGAGCAAAAGCAGCTAAGTCTCCTTTATATTTCATTCAGGCTACCTGCCTTTTGGACAGTGCCACACATTTAATCTCAACATCACACACTTAATGGGCCATTAATTGGGCATCATACATTTAATCTCAGTATCACACACCCTAGATTCAGTCATCTCTGAAATATCTCACCTATGATCACACTGAGGCTTTGGGAGGACATCTATTTTTTTTTACTTTTTAATTAAAAAAATTTTATTTTATTTTTATGTGTCTTTTTTCCCCAAAAAATCCATTTTATTTCAAGGAGAAAAAGAAAAAGAAGGAAAAAAAAATAAAACAAAATTTCAGTAAGCACATGCCTGGCAAGTATGAGGTTGTGAGTTCAATCCCCAGTACTTCCCCCCCCCCCAAAAAAAAAATTCAAAGCTCGTCAGTAATTGGGGCAGCAATGGTACATACATTGTGCATTGTCATCCCCAAATCATTCACCCAGAGCAGAAGACACGTGCACTCAGTTTTCTGAATAATATCAGCACAAATCATTCTCCTCAGTGAACTCAGAGAAATCAGTAATATAACTTTTTTTTTACACATGTGTGTCTTATTTATTTCACTAATGAGTCTGTTCTCAAGTTGCATCCATTTACCTATAAAAGTGTCCAGTTTATCCTTTTTGGCTGAATAGTACTGCATTATATAAAAATACCACATCTTTTTTATCCATTCCTCAGTCTATGGGCATTTAGGTTGTTTCCAAGATCTAGCTCTTAGAAATTGTGCTGCTATAAACATGGGTGCATATATATAGCTGTGGTATGATGTTTTTAATTCTTTTGGGAACATATCCAGAAGGAGGATAGCTGGGTCGAATGAGACCTCCAATCCTAGTTTTTTGAGGAATCTTCACACTGATTTCCACAGTGGTTGCACCAGTCTACACTCCCACCAATAGTGAAGAAGGGTTCCTTTACACTCCCAGCCCCTCCAGCGTTTGTTATTGGTTGATTTCTTGACACTAGCCATTTTTTCAAGGCTGAGGTGGAATCTCAGTGTTGTTTCAATTTGCATCTCTTGAATGACCAGTGATATTGAACATTTTTTCAAATATTTATTTGGTATTCATAAGTTGATCTGTTTTTTTGTGACTGTGGGATATTGAGGTCTCCCATTACAATTGTATAGGGGCTTATTTGATTTTTCATGTCCTTTAATAATTGTTTTATATTATTGGGTGCCCTGGTATTTGTTGCATATGTATTTATGATTGTTATCTTTTCCTTTTGGATTGTTCCCTTTGCAAGGATGTAGTGACCTTCTTTATCTCTCTTAATCAGTCTTGACTTGAAACTCACTTTGTCTGCAAACAGAATAGCTACCCCTGCTTTTTTCTGGATTCCTGTCACATGCAATATTGTTTTCCATCCTTTGACTTTCAGTTTATGAATTTCTTTTTGAATTAAATGTGTTTCTTGTATGCAGCGTATTTGTTGGATCTTGCTTCTTGCATTCTTCCAGTCTGTGTCTTTGGACTGGTGAATTAAGACCATTAACATTGATCGTTATAACTGAAATGTATTGACTTATCCTTGTCCTATTATTTTCCTGTTGTTGGCTCTCCCCTGCCTCTTTTTTTCCCCTTCCTCTAGTTGTTTGCCTTGCCTGGTGGGTTCCTTCTGTTGGGGTTCATGGAGCTGTAGTCCCTGTTGTCTCTCTCGAATGTCCTTCAGAACATTCTGGAGTGCTGGTTTGGAGTGCTCATAAATTTCCTCAGATGTTCTTTGTCATGGAAGTATCTTATTTCTCCATCCATTTTGAAAGCTAGTTTTGCAGAGTACATCAGTCTGGGTTGAAAGTTGTTTTCTTTTAGAAGTTAGAGTACTTTACTCCAAGCTCTCCTTGATTTGAGAGTTTGTGCTGAGAAGGCAGCCGTAATTCTGATGGGCTTTCCTTTATAAATGATTTGTTTCTTTTCTGTAAGAGCTTTTTGGATTCTGTTCCTGTGTTGAATTTCTGCAATCTTGACTAAGATATGCCTGGCTGTAGATTTTTTTTTTTGATTATTGCTAATTGGAGTTCTATATGCCTCACTTACTTGTATGTCATTCTTTTTCTCTATGAGGAAAGTTTTCTGTCATGATGTCTGTGAACATGTTTTTAATGTCATTTGTGGTATCTCTTGCTTGTTCACTGACTCCAGTTAATCTTAAATTATTCTTGTTTGTCTCATCCAGCAGTTGCTGGGTTGATTTCTCATGGTCCCTTGCTAATTTTGAGAAATCTTTCTTTTCCTGGTCACTAACTGCAAGTCTGTCTTCAGTATCTTGAGATGTTGCCCTCACATTGGCCTAATCTGCTTTGAATACTTTCAGTGGAGTTTTTAATTCTCCTGGATATCTCACTGAATCTGCTTATGGATTCCATTTCTTTCCTATACTGAGCTTCCATAATTTTCTTAAGTGTGTCTATTTTTTTGTCTGTGTCTGCTCTAACATTGCTACGCGTGGTGTGTATTTTGATAATCTCTGTAGTTGTTTGAGAGATTATTTCTGATTTTATTTTTTTCCAGAGCCTCATTCAGTTGCTTTGTTGTTACTACTGTGGAGAGACCTGGTAGGGGACTTTCGGATTGTCCCACCTCCTTGCCCCCTGAATTTGCCTTTGGCGAACTGGATGTCTGGGGTTGCATTTTGCTTAAGTGTCTTCTCATTTTACTTTCTCTCTCTCTTTTTTTTTTTTTTTTTAGTTTAATTCCTGGGGTGATGCTTGTAGGTTGCCTATGGTGGGTACTTTATTGGTAGTATTTAGGACCCTTAGGTGATGATTACTTCTCTGAGGTACCTTCCAGGTGTAGCTGGTTTTTGGGTTTTGAGTCTGTTGGAAGCTCTTACCTCTTCACTTTGTTGGAGGTGGGAAGTTGTTGCTTGTGTGGTCCAGTCCCTGGTTCTTTGGCACTGTGCCACCATAGTTCTGTGACTCTTAGTTAATCTCTGTGATGGAATACCAGGACCAATAGTACCAGCCAGTATAGTTCTTCACATCTGCTGCTTCCCTGCAGTACTGCATCTCTCTACAGAGGCCTCCAGGGTTGCCAGCTGTCACCATCACTGTGACCGTGCACCTCCAAATTTGAACACCTCCTCCCATGCAGTGAGTCACATCTCAGGGTGAAGGCACCACCAGCTACTACCTTCTTCCTTCTATTTTTATTTTATTTTTTCTTGGTACTAGGGATCAAATTCATGACCTTGTACTTGCCAGGCACTTATACCACTGAGCTAAATCCCTGGCCTTCTATTTTTATTTTAAAGAGAATAAAGCCAAACAAAATAAAACAGAATAAAGCCAATTAGAACAGAACAGTGAAAATAATACAGGATTTCAAAACAAGGTAATAGAAAATCAACAATGGCTACCATAAATGCCTCTTGTTATCTTAAAAATAGCTGCCCATGCCATCAGATATAATAAGATCAAACCAAAGAAAACAATGAAAATGGTACAAGACTTTAAAACAAGATAATAGGGAAATAACAATGGCTACCTCCTTCAGAAGGAAATCCCCCGTAGTTGCTATATTGCATGTTGTTATCCTCTAAATAGGTGCTCAGACTACTGGGTTTAGGCCTGCAAAGTTAATCAAACAGTACAGACATTATGTTTCTTTTTTTCTTTTCTTTTTTCTTTTTTTTTTTTTACTTTGGTGGCTGTCATCTCAGCCTGTGTTTCACTATATCAGCCAGTTGCTGGGAGGAGGGGGCTGAACACTTCATGTGTCCCAGCCCCTGTATTGGAAGCAGTTAGTTTTTTCTTGATTCTCATTCTGGGAGGCATGGCCACCTCTGGCTCACAGGAAGAGGTTGGCCCAGCCCTCAGTCGCTGCTGGCTTATAGGAAGGGAGAAGCTTCTTCTTGGCTCTCTTCCTGGGATGCGTTGGGAGGACATCTAGATAGAAACCATAATATTCCATACACGCCCCCCCCCTCCACGAAACTCATGCATATCCCTTTATGGAAAAGACATTTAGTCCATGTGTTAGTTACTTTTCTGTTGTTGCTCAGACAAAATACATACCTGATGCCCAAAATTAAGGAAGGAAAGGTTTACTGAGCTCATGGTTTTGGGAAATTTTAGTCCATAATCAGCTGGCTCCAAAGTAGGGTGGCATGGTAGAGGGACAACTGTTTAAGCAACAGAAGACAGCAAAAGGAAGAGGAGCAAGCCTTTTTCTTCCTTTCTGTCGTGTGCAGGCTACCTGCCCCTGAGCAGGTGGAGCACTCTTCATCCCTGTGCCCTCCTCTTGCACAGGATGAGGGTGTTTACAAAGTGAGGACCTGGCTCCCAGCTAAGCCACTTAGTTACACTTTTAAACTTCTCAAGCTGACACAGTGAACAGCATCCTAGAGCGCTCATCCTCTACAGACCAGTGTAGAACTGCTGAGTTACTTAGTTAAGCTTCTAGACGTCTCAAGTTGACACATCCATAACACTCCATCTCTAAGAATTGCCGAAGTTCTAACAGTTTAAGCATTACTGAAAAGTCCAAGTCTAAAATCTCTTCTGAGATTTAAGGCAAACTTTTAACTGTGATCCCCTGTACAAATGAAAAAAAGTTAAATATTTCCAATATACAATGGCATAACACAGGCATTTCCATATCAAAAGGTACAAAGAGGAAGAGAGAAAGGAGTGGGAATAAAGCAAGACCAACATCCAGCAGGGCAAACATTTAATCCCTTATTTCTATGTCCAGCAACCCCAACAATCTATGGTAAGATATGAATGTCAGAGGGCTTGGGTGGCTCTGCCTCTGTGGCACTTCTGACAATTAGAGCTCCATGGCTTCTCTCTTTGGCTGGCTTTGCTCCCTCCTTGCAGTTTTCCTCATACTATCCACATTCCTGGCTTCTCCAGCCTTTTGGGGTCTCCACTGCACCTTTGGCTTCACAAAGCTTCATGTACTGCCTTCTGAGGGGCACACTGCCTGGCCTCCCAGAACTTCTTCTGAAATCTGAGTGGAAGCTTTTCTGACCCCATAACCCATACATTCTTTATGCACCTAACAGCAGCTCCATATGGTTGATACCAAAGTCTGCTGGCCAGCTAGGACGGTAGCCAGGCTTTCTTCTCTCTTGGCTATAGGGGTCAAATGCCTGGATTGTTGAGTATCAGGAACCAAATCCTAAGGGAAAAACTTCCCTAGGCTGCCACCATTCTGGTACATGGTTCTCTAGGACTTTTTTTCTCAAAGCAGAATCTTTCACCTTTGCAATTTTTAGGCTGCAAAGTGTGGAGTCCTGCTGGTTCTTGTCATGTCCTCAGGCAATACTTTCTGTTGTTTTCTTCTTTCTCAGCAACCAAATTCTCCTCTGCTCCATCTTTGCAGTCCAAAACTTAATCAGAGCTTCCTTTCTGGCCAAACTCAAAACATTTTAAATCATTTTTCTGGATTTTCTCTTCATTCTCAACATAGATCTGGCTAAAGGCCCCCAGCAATAACCATGCCACTGCCTTAATGTTAGACTGTCTTGAAATTTTTTCTGCAAGAGTAACTAGTCCTCTGTGTTTACTTTCACTCTCAGGGAAAATCTTTGGACAGATGCAAAATGCAGCCAAACTTTCTGCTAAAATATAACACATGGTCTGGAGTCCAGTAGCCAATGTAGTCCTTCCTAGCAGAATCCTCCTGAGCCTGGTGTTTATTGGCAGCATGTCTGTCAGCTTTCAGGTCTTCCAAGCTCTGACCAGAATCTCCCATCAAGTACAACTTACAGTATTTCAGGTCTGCTTCTTCAGCCAGCATCTCCAAAGCTTTTCCAAACTCCTCCCATAAACTAATTCCAGTCTTCTGAACCAGGTGGTCAGGTAGAGTCACAGCAGTGACCCCACTCTTGGTACCAAAATCTGTCTAGTTATCTTTTCTCATTGCTGAGACAAAATACCCTAGATTCCAAAGCCACCTCTGAGAAACCCCACCTATGACCACATGAAGCTTTGAGGGAACATCTAGATACAAACCATAACAGCCTCAAACTTGCAATCCTTGTGTCTCAGCCTCTGGAAAGCCAGAATTATGGGTGTGTACCATGAACCCCAGCTAACATTTCATGTGTGTTAACCCTTTCCTGTTTCTTTTCAGTTTAATGAATTGTGACCATTATCTACTTAATGCCTGGATGAAAATGTAGTCAGTAGGTGAATAATTTTCCTGTTTTAGCACATATGTGTCTTAGCTATAAATCAAAAGGAATACTGGCCAAGATCATTCCCCAGATTAAAATATGAGGGTTACCAACGTATAGTTAGTTGATACACATTCTCTGCCCCACTCCCTTCAAACAACAAATTTCTCTGCACAAATGAATCAAATTCTCTTAAGTAACTTCTTAGCACTTTACAAAATTGGATCGTTGGGTTAAAGCAAGCAAACAGATTATTTAACCAGTGGCCCATCCTTCCTGCTGGCCATGGCAATACCTTTTGTACTGAGTTCTAGTTTCCATATCTTAGTCACAGGACAGTAACATAAGGAGGTGGGTAATCAGCATGAAAAGTTAGGAGCTAGGGCTTGTGGGTAAGTTAGAGAGACACTACAACAGGTCAGTTGCTGAAGTTGGGATTAGTTTCAAAGTGAAAAAGGTTAGAAGACATTCTTGAAGTTTTATTTTGTTAACTGTTAATCAGCAGACTCTCTGAGGCTTGTAATGCACTCCTGTTAACAGGCATCAAGGGAAATTGCTTTTTTGTTGTTGAATTAGATGAGCTGAAGAAGATTCATTGGCTCCATGAGGAAGGAAGCCTATTACTGCCTGAAATGGGAGTGAGTGAGGCACTTCTGGAGGTGAAAAGAAAACCATTTTAACTACTGCCACATAGCACTCAGGCATGCCTTTCCGCCTTCTTAGAAGCTAGTGTGTTTGAATGTTTCCCAAGTAAAAGTCGTTATGATTATGATGGCTTTAATCCTCAGATTGTTATCTGAGAAAATATTTTATAGTATATTGCTGGACTGGCCTAAGGAAGGGGAAACTTCTTTTTTTTGAGACAGGGTCTCAGTATGTAGTTCAGGATGGCCTTGAACTCAAAGCAGCCCTCCTGTCTCAAGCCTCCTCCTGAGTACTGAGATTATAGGTGTGTGCAACCATTCTGTCAAAAAGGGGAAACTTATTTTTTTAATTTTTTTTCATTTAGGGAATGTTATATGGTATATATATATATATATATATATATATATATATATATGAAATACAGAGGAACATTTTAGAGAAGATACTCAACCAGATGAAACTGGTACTCAGTAGCCCAGGTATAGTGGCTCACATCTGTCATCTCAGCTAGAAGACTGAAGTTCAAGGCCAGCCTGGGTAACTTAACAAGATACTGTCTCAAAAAGAACCAGGGAATGTAGTTCAGGGAGAGCCCTTTCTTACCATGTGAGAAGCTCTAATTGCAGTTGTCAGTGCTGCAAAAAGAAAAAAGAAAGAGGTGAGGGAGACTCAGATAGGTTGATCACTTTTCCAAAGTCATGTAGCTAATGTACAGAGGAATCAGAATTTTAACTCGGGCCAAATTCCCCTAAACCCGGCCCCTTTCTACTGTACTGTATCCTGTTGTTGAGGTGAGCAGTCGTGTTTTAAATGGCCCCTTAAGGGAACAGAAGAGCCAGACTTCATAGGGAAATGGCATTCTATAAGAAGAAAACCAGAAAACACCACCAAGAGATTCAACTGAATGTGTTAATAGCATGCATTTGAAAATAAAAGACTATAGCTTTTATGAGATTGAAGCTTTAGACCCAAACTTTTTCTTAGGCCTAATCAAATTTTTTAAAGTAAGTTTGGTAGCCTGATACAAATCACTGTGGGGTGAAAGGCTTAGGAATCTTGTCAGTAGGTACTGTGTTGAATGCACTTTGTCCTCCTTCCCTGAAATAAGAGGCTTTCTCCTAAACAACCTTCGCCATTTTCCTCTTCTGCCTAAAGGATTTATATAGCAGCTTTTAGAGACAGCCTACTTCCTCCAGATATCGCAGCAATGAAATAATAACCATGTTTTAGGCTTTTGCATGAAACTATTACATATTTATTGTTTCACAAAAGACCTTTAGATGCTCTGTCTTCAGCTTTAGAGCTGAAGATTGTGGGAAATTTCATCTTGAAAGATTTGCTTTAGACTCATTTTGGATTTGAGGAAGAATCTCCCTTTTTTATTACACTATATTGCCTCCATTTTAAAGGTAACATTCCTGTGAATACCTTGGTGAAGTTGGGCATTAACTGAGTGTCTCAGATATCTACCACACAGCCCTTGGGAAAAGAAAGCCATTGCCTGGCAGATTCACGAGTCAGAGAGGGTAAGCTAAAACCAGCTGAGTTTCTCTAATGGATGTGATTTTTTTTTTTTGGTGACAGCGTCCTCTATGCAGTTCAGACTGGCCTTGAGCTCACTTTGTAGCCTGGGCTGGTCTTGAACTCGCAAAGATCCTCCTGCCTCAGCCTCCTGAGTGCTGGGATTACAGGCGTGAGCCACCACGCCCGGCTAATGTGATCATTATGTATACTTAAAATGCACCAATAAATTTAATTAATAAAAAAGTCTTCAAACAAACACAAATGAACCAAGAAGTCCCCAGCCATACTGCTACTCTGCCCTGCTGTCCCATCACCCAGTTTGCTTGGCTTCATTCTGCAGCAGTGACCCCTGTCTTCAGCAGTCAGAAGTTGACAGCAGCATTGGCGGGCACCCAGATTCTTGCCTTGACAGGTGCCTTGGGCCCGTGCCTCACTCTGGCTAGTCTTAGCATTTTCCCTTCACTATGACATTGTCTGTTCTTTTTTTCCCTTTCTCTTTGGGATTTTTGTAAATCAGTAGCATTCGGAGGCCCAGTCCCAGAAAACCACACACTCCCCTAGTCCTCATTTCTTCCTTCCTACCCCCAAACACAAAACAAACAAAAACTCAGACTTGCTATTAGAAGACATTAGATTACCTCAGTAAAAAGTACCTGAAAGCTTTCCTTAGACTCCTGGTAAGAAGTAAGGGAACAGAAAGCTTTGCTGTTTTCAGTGATCACTTTTTTCCTTCTTCAAGGGATACCTGTTCATGTCTGAACCATTTTATCTCATGGGATTTTAAAAAAAAATTTTCTTATTGTTCTTTACATCCTGTAGGAGAATAACTGATGATCATAGATCTCCCAAAACCAAAACTCACT
Source organism: Hydrochoerus hydrochaeris (assembly GCA_004027455.1). NCBI lineage: Eukaryota > Metazoa > Chordata > Mammalia > Rodentia > Hydrochaeridae > Hydrochoerus > Hydrochoerus hydrochaeris. The sequence goes on along the minus strand of PVLA01005405.1, from coordinate 2,219 downwards.
TGTAAGACTTGACAGAAACCTTTTTAGACTTTTATCATTTAATTTAAAAAATTGAATCTCTCAATGTGCCTAGAATTTTCTAAAGGCCCAGGAATATATTGGTGAGCAAAATAAATTTGGTCCTTGTCTCATGGAACTTCTAGTCGCAATTTCAGGAAAACTGGAGATTTGTTTAGAAATTGTGTTCCCTTCTCCTGCTAAACTCTACTTTCAATGTTCTCTCTCTTTCTTTCTTTCTTTTTTCTTTCTTTCTGTACTAGGGATCGAACTCTCAGCTTCATGTTATCAGGCCACTGCTTGACGTGCTGAGCTAGATTCCCCAGCCCTATCTTCAATGTCTTTCCCCGTTCCTCGAGCCTTACAACCGAAAAGTTTTTTTTGAATTTTCTTTGACTCATAATTCTGGGTGGTCAGCTTTCTGAATGGTATGGGCAATTCCAACCTCTGTTTTTTAGTGTATGTACTCACAAAGTTGTACAACCATTGACATATCTAATTTTAGATTATTTTATCCCCTGAAAGGAAGCCTGTGCCTTCTTCTTTTACCTTCCTCCTGTTGCTAAGGAACCTCTAATCTACTTTCTTCTCTAAAATTTTGGTTACTGCAGACCATTCCTACAAATGGAATCATGTTTATATCTGACTTCTTTCACTGAACAGTTTCAGAGTTTATCCATGTGAGTATGTTTTAGGGTTTCATTCTTTGTTTAGGCTAATATATCTTTACAGCTGCACCGTATTTCGTTGATCCCTTCCTCAGTTAATGAACATTTGGGTTGTTTTCACATTTTGGGCTCTTCCTCTGAGCATTTGTATTCAAGTATTTGTGTGGACATTTATTACTAGGAGTAGGCTTTCTAGGTCAGATGATAAGTTATGCAACATTTGTGGAACTGCCAAACCACTTTTCCAAAGAAGCTATACTACTTGTAATCCAACCAGCAGTGTGTGAGCATATTCTAGTTTCTCTACATTTTTGCAACACAGCCAGTATCTTTTTGATTATCATTGTCCTAGTGGATATGAAATGGTCATCTCATGGTTTTGATTTGCATTTCTCTGATAGTTAATGATATCAAGGATTTTTGTTTGTTTGTTTGTTTTGGTGTTTTGAGACAGAGTCTTGCTTTATAGTTCAGGATTGCCTTGAACTCCCTATGTGGTCCAGGCTGGCCTCAAACTCATGGCAATCCTTCTGCCTCAGCCTCTCAAATGCTGGCATACAGGCTATGTGCTACCACACCTAGCTAAGCATCTTTTCAGAGCTATGAAAATATTTTGTTCTTTTAAAAATTGGATTATTTGCCTTTTTATTATTGAATTTTATGGGGTCTCTCTCTTTTTTTTTTCATATTCTGGATATAAGCTCCTTATTGGTAAGTGATTTGCAAATACTTTTCTCCCATTCTGTGGATTATTTTATTACTTTATTTTCTTTGTGTTTGTGGTACTCAGGATTGAACCCAGGGCCTCTTACACATGGTAAGCAATTATTCTACCACTAAGCTACATCCTTACCCCCATCCTTTTTTCCCCTCAGTGTTGAGATTGAACTGAGGGCCTTGTGCATGTGAAGCAATTGCTTTACCAATGAATTATACCCCATCTCTTTTTTATTTTTCATTTTGAGACAAGTTGTCCTTAAATTTTCTTAGCTGGCCTCAAAGTTTTGATCCTCCTGCCTCAGCTTCTCCAGTAGCTGAGATTACAGGTTTGTGCCACTGTGCAGTTCATGTGTATGTTTCTTGATAGTGTTGTTTGCAACACAAAGGCTTTTAAACTTGAAAAAGTCCACATTAGTCTACTTTTCCCCCCTGAAGTATCAGGCCCATTTGCTTCTGAACTATGGTTATCCCTGCTAATAATATACTTGAACCACAAATCCAGACTCTGAGAGTCTCCATGCAAAGCTCTCCGAAAAAAGAACTGTCCACATTGCTAAAGAATCCCTCACTTTTTTTGAGGGCTATGTGTTAAGTGTCTGTGTGTGTGTGTCTATGCGTATGCATGTGTATGCACTCACTTGTATATGAGAATGTTAGTAATCTCTCACTTGAACTAAATAACATGGGGTTCCAAAAAAAATGTTGGAACAAAAAGCTGCCTCCATGGAACGAGTCCTTGGCATTGGGCAGGGACTCACAAGGGACTCACAGCTCCTGGCAGCAAGTGTGTGTGCGTGTGTCATCCATACGCACAATTCTGGCTGGAGAGTGCAA